>JAFVLL020034637.1:0-47459 GCA_021397915.2 Tor tambroides
TGTTAACCTCAGCCCCGGCTGCCAGCAGCTGCTTGGCCACATCGTAATACCCTCTGTTACACGCCTCATGCAGTGCGGTCCAGCCTAAAATAAAAGGCACAGCATTATTCTGCTCATCAATTGTCTGCTCATCTATGTTATGGAAAGAATTTCATGACCATTTTAACCAGATCGCGATCACCTAATCACCTAATATCCCACTCAATTTCAAGATCACGTTACAATACTAAGGTGGAGGTCAGGTGAATTCTGATGGCTGCCATTACCTGCAAAGTCTTTTACATTCACATCAGCCCCCTCGTTGATGAGCTCCTTTATCCGGCGTGCCTCCCCACGTATGGCTGCCCGATGCAGCCGCGTCTCACCCCTCTCATTCCGCTTGTTAACTTTGTCTTTGGTTTTTGAGGCAGAGTTTGGTGTTCCCTTCTGACCCAGACTTGACTGCGACTGGTGCTTTGGTGTTGTGTCTGAACAAAAATATCAGCATTAACAGCAATTACTTATAGAAGTGTTTCTCAACCATGTGGGCTGGGGCACTCTATGGGGTTTCAGCAAGCTTCCAAGGGGGTCACAAGATGGGATAATGGGGTAATTTTTTGGTAATTTCTATAATAAAATAATTATGCTTACAATAAGTAAAATATAAAAAAAAAAAAAATCCTTATCCAGTAATCACAAACAACTAGAAAAACTCAAGTCAATTCACTGAAAAAGAGTACTGTTCCTAAAAAAAACCAACCAAAAAAAACACCCAGTTCTTGAGATCCTAGCTTTGTAATTATTAGCTGAAGAATAAGAGGAAACATATTAACCTTCAAATACTGTCTTCAACAATGGAGAGCGCCTTGGAGTTAAAAAGGTTGAGAACCACTGACTTAGTTACAAAGTATGAGCAACTGACTGAGTTTTGTTTGCTCTGACCTCAAGGTGGCAGTCTTACGTAACAAACATGGCAAAGGACTCTTTCTGCCTGCATTACATCTTTTAACTAAAGTACACAATTTCAACAGGATTTCACATCTTGGATTTGTATGATATTGTCAATAACAAAATTAAAAAACACTGAATCAACAAACTATTTAGTTTGTAAACATGGTAATTTATTAGTGACCACAGGCAAGACAGAGCTACATATAGCTACACTAAATTTCTATTTTCAAACACTTACATTCAGAACAACCTAAAGAGTGTGCACAACAATAGCTGGCATGCAAAAGTGCTCTGCAGGGGTGGGGTTAGGGGTGTTTCCTGTAGTCTTTTGTTTTGGAAGAATAAATCTGGTGAACTATTTCAAGAGGAAGAGCTAAATTTGAGTAATCTAATAAGAGACGTGTACTTTATGGAAACTAAATTTCTGGAATACCATTAGTCTACCTTAGAAAACAATGTCAATAGACATTTAAAATAAATGTATCGCGATCCAAGGTTTTACTTCTTCTCAAGCTCCAACATTAGAATGCAAAACCACCCCAGCCAATTCAATCAAATCTGAATCTGAACAATTCATATTGAAACAGTACAACCAAGTCCCTTGTTGCTCTATCAACAGTCCTGGAGGGCTGATGAACAACATTGGATTAAGATTGCAGAGGTTCATTTCACTGAAGTAATGGAAATTAATGAGGGTTATCTTATTTAATTGAATTCTAATTAAGTGCTGTCGTGTGTGTTTAAATGAAGAATAGCATGAAAGTGCAGCAGGGACAGTGGAAGCTACTGAAGCTACTGGGCCCCCTCCTGCTCACGGCTCCCGAGACGTGGTGCCCATGACAAACACGCACCTGGACTGTTTATGGATTCCTCCGCCGTCATCTGCATGAGAAGAGCCACCTGCTGCCGCTCTGAGAGGGGGTACCCGGCCCGGATCCCTGGCATGCCCATCCCAAATGGCAGGCCTGACTTCCTGGTGTTAGTGGGCTCTTTTTTAATGCGCTTCCGCTCTGGACCTTGTTTTTCTGTTGAGGAGAAAACAGGGGCATATTAACCCACAAACCAGCCTCATGAACACTTGTGAATATCCTTGAACCCTCAGTTTTGTGACCTTCATAGTCCATCTAAGCGAGCACAAGTTAATATGCATTCCCATGTATGCCATCATCAGCAGCCTGAAGGTCAAGTGAAACCTTGGGTGAATTCCCAGCCGCTTGGCCCATGTGAAAGCCTGCTGGTGGCAGCAGCCATGGTGTGAGATTACCCAAAAGCCTCATGGGGAGGGAGGGGTCCTCAATGCCATTCTAGCATGTGTGTGTTTCTTTAAGGCTATGACTTGGCAGCCTGTCACCGATTCTAAAATGGCCGGTGTTCACATTTCAATGTGGCTGAGGCAAGGTCACCGCTGCGTTTGGACAAAAGCAGCTGCTCTTCAGAGAAACACCCATCAATTATTCTCAGTATGTCAGTGTCAACATATCTGCCTTACAATACAGCCGTCTCACCCGTGCTATCGACTTACAGTGGGAGGGCCATCTTTGTGTTTCCCAGTTTCCACCGTATGACCCCCAAGCCTCAAACTGTACAAACATGCCCAAATGTCACGCAGGCATTCCTGTGCCATTAACACCAATAAAAACCAAACGAGGTACAACAATCCTGTCATCTAGATTTCTGCTCATGTCTAATCTATGGAAGATCTACAAGCCAGCTTGTTGTTCCCAACGTAGTGATTTGCTCAAGGCCACAAGCATAATTTATAGGGAGCGGAAGCCAGATACAAATGCTTCCAGCAACAAAGACCTTTCCAGGAATTATTCTTTATGGTTTAGGGCTGATGAATATTTGCTAACACCTGTAAACACTTGCGTGTAATGTACCCCAACCTCTCAACACACACACGCTTGCCATTTAGTCACATTCCTGTGATTCAAACCTTGAAGAGCACGAACAGCAGAAGCAGTCTAAACATGTTTAGAACAGGCAGACGAACGTAACAAATGCAGTGCTTGCACTTTTAGTCTTCTAAAATAGACTCAACTGAGGTAATGACACTGGTACAGTATTACAGAAGTATTCTGATGGATTAAGCTATCTGTCTCAATTTTTTGTTCTTAAAGTAAATTGAATTTGTATCTGGAGAATGTTTTACATATTATATGCAGTAGTAATATTCTATTTCTCAAGTAACCTGGTTAAAAAAAAAATATTTTTTTAATTCATGATTCATATTATAATTATTAGAAAATACTGCAGATATATTGAGGTTCAAACAGTATACAGAATCTCTACTGTAAATTTCTACTATCACACAGTATATACTATCATATCGCTTATGCCATATGACATAATGGCACCAAATCACCCAATCTACACTGCAAACAATATTTTAACCAAAAAAGCTGTTTATACAACAACTGTGTGCCATCTGTCATTGAGAGTGATCGATTTTGCTGCACTGGATTACCAACACTATGAGCACTGCAAGTAAAGCACTTGTCAAAATGCGGGTTTTTAAAAAGGGCCCTTCAAAGAGCAGTTAGGGGAGTCTGTTGCTCCAAATCAGTTAGTATTTAAAAACAGTGGTTATCTGTTGAGAGGAAGCATTGATAATTTTCTGTATTAACATACAACACAGAAGAGTTTAACAGACCAGGTGCACAGAAGCAGATACACTAGGAGCACAAATCACCAACATAAAACACTTAAATTAAATGTTGCTAACAGGTTTAACTGACTTGTATCATTGCTGAAAACCACCTCCTGTAATGGACGTGGCAAAACTAGATTTTTTTTTTTTTGGTAAATAAACAACCAAAACAAGAAGAGCTGGTTAGGTGTGAGGTTTGTAATGTCTTTAATCAGCTAAGAGAGCAAAACTGAACTGAAAAAAAACAAAACAAAAAAAAAAACACAATAACAACGAGAGTATTCTGTAATGTACCAAGGAAATGTTTAGAATGATCTCATCTGATCAGCTCAAAATATGTAAAGAGCAGAGCCCAGCAGTTTATACTGATCAGTCCTCAGTTTGACTAGTGTAGTATTTCTTGGTATGATGTGAGTGAGATGCTTACTGCGTGTCCTCTTAGACTGATGGCTGAAAGGAATCTAGGTCAGGGACTGAGGGTTACAGGGACAACAGCCTAATAAATGAGGGAAATTTCCAATGGTAAACATATAAGAATATGAAACAAATAAGATGTTGCTAGGGTGTTCTAGGTGGTTTATTACTGGTAAGTCAAGAACCCACCAACAAAATCAAATTGCTTAAAGCGAAAGTAAAACTAGTACAACTCACTACATCATTCATGTCTGGAGAGCAAAAGGTGTGAGGTATGCACTGACTTACAGTTCAGTGTGTAAACAAAACAGAAGTATTAGTAGTGATGCTTGCTTCTCTAACCACTCTTAAGAACCCAACATTACACATGGATCCCAGGTCAATCACCAAAACCGTAAGGCAGAAACTCTCTGTGAGCTGCCCATAGAAAACAGGAAATGAAGGCAGAAGAGAAAGGAAGTGCCTGCAGGATGTAGCGTCAATACTTTACGCACAGCAGATGAAAGGACAGTATGGGGAGGGGGGTTAAAAAAGAGTGAGGGGATTGGTTTCATCAACCGCAATGTTGAAGGAAGTCATCCAAAGAGCACTTGAGGGTTCTTCTTACACAGAATGTAGAATGTTAATGTATCAGACTCCTTTATCCAAGCTTCTCAAACACAAAGGCAGTGTGAATGCAGGCCACGCTTCACCTCTTCAGAACGCAAGGGCAGCAGCACCAGTGGGAGACGCGGTAATAAAACCCAGGCAAAACAGATGCCGACAATTCAGGCACCACCAGATCTGATATATACGGTAAAATCACAATAGTGAATAATTCATAAGAGCGCTGCATGACAGAAAATGAAATACTACAAAAACACTCCTCCCTCCAGGAATATGAGTAATGCTCCATGGCTTGGTCGTACGAAGGCCAAAACACATCACCGGTCCGATCCATTTAGACAGCAGCGAACCTCTTCTCTCTGCCTACAGGAAGCAGACTCGTTCTAAAGGCGAGTGTGTGCGCATGTTAGCCAGAGACCAATTGCGTGTGCAAGTATACCAGCGCACATGCCTGCCAGCGTTAGCAAGGCGTGGGCAGCAGTGGAGCAGCAAATATTACTGTCTCTTATCAGCCAACCCACTCCCTTCACCCTTATCCACAACATTCTCCCTCCGCAGCTCACGTCCACCGTCTGCTATAGCCTGCGTGCCCAAAGTTCTCAAACCATGCAGTGCGTATCCCAAAAAAAAAAGCACCTCATAAGCTATTCAGTCTCTGTAACATCTTCTGGAAATGCATTGTTATTTGTACGCTAAATGCATCGCCACTAGCGAAGGCTCTTTAGAGCAGTGGCACTGCATTCTATTTCCATGCCAAGTCCTGCCTCTAATACATAATGCAGCAAAGATGTCTGCGGCCTGAGAAAGCGCAGCAGAGGCAATGAGCAAACGCAGAAGATGGAGGCAGGAAGACTGTGAGATGGAAAGAAAGAACGGAGGAAGTATCCTGAGTGCTCTTGGGCCTTGTGGGTTGTTCCTGCACTAGAGCTAAGTGGCACAGACGATCTCTGCAATCTCCCTGAATGCAGAACGCACCCAGAGCCCACGAGAGAGATGCAGAGAGGAAGATGTAAAAATATCAGCTAGATAAATTATGTATTTCAAATGGAATCTTCCAGAAAATGGAGGACAGGAAACACCCTCGGTGACAGTGAAGATGGCTCCGTTTTATCTCGGCTTCGGCTTTGATACACAGTTACATGCGATATATTAGTGATCTGTATGGGCTCAACAATAACGATCTTGGTCAGGCCTTAACTTTTTACTTGCCCTGCCAGGAACATGATAACTGTTAGCTATTTTTAGCAACATGTTTTTTTTTAATAACAATTTTACAATAAATTGTCCTATGAAACCTTAGTTTTTCCCCAATTTAAACAGAGTACGCCAGGTGTTAAAATTTAAAGCAGCAGTTACGCATATGAAAATGAAATCATTCATATATACATTCTGTATTTAAGTTTTGGTTGCACTTTATTTTAAGGTGTCCTTGTTACAGTGTAATTATACATTTAAACATTGAGTAATAGTAATTAACTACATGCACCTACTATATGGTTAGGGTTAGGATTAGGGTTTGGCTTAGGGTTACTTGCATGTAATTATGCATAATTTATTGTAATTATAATAGTAAGTACATGTAACGTGTAACAAGGACACCATAAAATAAAGTGTTACAAATTTTCAATTAATGCAAATTAAAAACCAAGTTTGGTGGTAGTATAAATTTATAATCACATCAGTTATCAGTCATAAAACAATTTATCAGTATTACCCAAAATTTTAATATTAGCGCATTCAACTTCATTGTAATCTCTGCTGTACTCATGCTATTCTTAGGTTTGCTTTCTTTAGCGAAACAACTCCTACTTATTGCAGTCTAATAATCAACACTAACTGAGCTAGGGGTAGGAGATACATGGAATTAGAGATATTGCAATATCTTTGCTGACTATATCAAATTATGGAATAATGTGTATATTGCAATACTGTTAAAAGTTTAGCTTAAAGACAGTAAGCCAGTTTGACTCGTTTTAAGATTATGAAATCTGATAGGCATGCTGCATTCAAATGTCCCTTTGCATATGTGTGTGCTCTGCAAAGAGCGTCAAAGGTTTCTATTTACAGCACGTTTAACAGCGTTGAGCACTGTAGTCAATCAGCGCCAAACGCAATGAACGCAGTACTGAATCAGAGGTGTTTTATTTAGTCAGTGGTACATCCACTGATTTACATGATGAAAACAAGATAACCATTGTACAGTGTAGACATCTTCAACACTAACAAATGTTTTTGCGAGAGTGCAGTGAGCACACACACACATTATTATAAATGAAGCACTCTTTACCCACTTTGTTTATAACATTCACAAATTTGAATAAGTTTTATTTTTCATGCTGTTAGCTACACACTGCAAAGTTTACGCATTAACAACCATAATTAAATGTGAGATTGAATCCAAAAACGTTCTTTAATTTTATTTCATTAATTTTAAATATTCCTTTCGTGTTCATTTAGTAAAAAAACAATAAGCCATCACTATGTCTAGATTTGTTTTTAACTAGTGTTGATTTTGCAACTGGTATGTACTTTGTAACAACAGCTGTTCTATCTAGATCATGTTTTTTTTCCCATGACCCCACACATTTTAAAATTTGAGAACAAATGGAAAAATATTACTGTATGTATCAATTATCGTGAAAATTCTGAAAAACATCAAGAGATACATTCTTTAGGTATATCGCCTAGCCCTAACATCTTCCTTTCCATTTCATTCCGGCCAGGACTGAGTTAATAATGGCTTTCGTAGTAACTGCTAATGCTTAATAATTAAAAAGCTCCCATTGCAGTAAAACGTTAAATGCACGTCCAACTTTCAGCAGCAGCCGAAAGGGTGTTTGTGTGAGCTCATTGCGGTAATGGAACAAAGATCTAACTAGTCCTGTACTGGAAACCTTCCAACTGGGGGAGGAGACCATGGAGAGAGCAGCTCAACTACATCAAAAAGTCCCAGTAAGGGACAGCCAAGAGCTGGACAGACTACATCAGGAACAGACAATGATGCAGCATAAAAACATGCAACAAAAGCCAAGCTATCTTCACAGAGACTGTAGCTACCATTGCATGGCCTAAAAGTGGGGATTTGAATCTCTGAATTCTGAAAAACTGAATTTGAAAACTGAAGCAGCATTCAATGGATTAGTCATTGATAGATAAAACAAATGGAACAGCAATATTCCACTTCAGCGTTTAGAGCAAAATAAGGGTTGGAAATGGACAGAGAAAGAGAGACCAACATAGAGACAGGCCAATCAAAGAATGGAGGTGGCCACACCCTCTATTAGCATTACAATGAGCATTTCAGGCATTGTCTGATGAGAGAGAAAATGGGCAAGACTTCACGCCTTACAGCCACGTCTCAAAAGAGAGGGGGGTTCTGCCGATGGCTTGCTAAAAGGTTACAGAGAGGCTGCGCTTCGACTGCAAAAACCATGCAGAAATTACAGCCATAAAACAAACCACACAACTCAAAATACATTTAAACCACTGTCTTTCTACACAAGCTGAAAAAGAACACAACAACAAATGGAAAAAAAATAGCCAAACAGAAACATAAATGTGCAGCTTGCCGTAAACTCCCACATTCAGTTAGGATCAAATGAAATATGTGAACAAAAATTATAATTATCCAGGCTGAACTACATCAAAAGATGCCTATAAATAAAACAGAGTATGATCTCTCACCCTTCTCAGCATGTCATATCCAACAAATTTCCAATTACAGGACTAATGGTTTCTCCATCAGCACTTCTGTCATCCGGCACACATTACTGAAGAAAAACAACAACAGTAGCCAACACACAAACACTCACACACTTCCTATTACCCACAGTTCTGTGCTACGTGCTGTCCCCGCCCCCCTTACCTGAGTCAGAATCTTTCTGATCTCCATTGGCTCCGACGGTGAAGGGCAGCTTCCTCTTAGGAGCTTTCTCTTTCATCTCTTTGACACCATCGCTGTGGTCCAATTTAGGAGTCTTGTTTGACGAGCCTTTGTCTTTATCCTAGGGGAACATGGGGAAAAGTGTAAGTTTAGTAGGAAACAGCATATAACAGTATCTCAAATGATTCAGCTCAGAGAAAGAGCTGATAACAGTGCTCCGGAACAAATACTGCTGTCACAAAGAAATGTAGAATATCCAACTACATAAGCTTTATACATTGTGTACATCTTTAGTGGATATATATGGCTATGAACCTGTTCCCTTTCTAACAACAGGATTTTTGTGTTACACATACTATACGGGTTTATATACGTATACTTATATAATGGGAAATATATGCTTTTGATGCTGTTAATTTAAATAGGAGGTAAAAACTGTAACTTCTTTGGGAAAAATAGAAAAAAATATATATTTTACAATTTGAATATATAGATAATTGTATATTTATGGACATAATACTCTTTGTGGCACATTTAATTAACATCTAAAACAATTTAAGCGCTACGACAAGGGAACATTACACATATGTCCATGAAAAATGTCCTGAAGTTACTTTAAGCAAGACATTAGATATTCTATGTAAGACATGTGAGAGGAGGGGTCAGAAACTGTTCCAGACCCTTCACATCAACAACTGGAACCCATCGAAAACCCCCACCTCAACAAAGCTGCACACGGCCAGTCCTGCCAAAAGCCCATCATTAAAAACATTCAATATTCAGATCTCAAATACAGCCCATTTTGCAAAAAAAAAAAAAAAAAAAAAAATCCTTCCAGAGTACAAACACACACACATCAGCCTACGTAACACATACAGCATAGTTTCATACTGCCTGTGCTTTCTTATTATTACTGTACAACTAGGCCTAAATTTAATCTTCTCCCACATTTTCCATGCTGATAGTGGGGTAATGCCTACAGAAAAATGTATTAAATGGAGTTGAGACGAGAGAATCTAAAATCTGTAACTGTAGGTATTATGAAATAAACAACAAAGAACAAAAGTGCCTACACTGGAAAGTAAAATTAACCAGATCTTTAAAATGAAAAATAAAAACAAAAAACATACATGGTTGTATAAATAATATAACTCCATGAATGTACATAAGCAAAAGGCTGACTGTTGGGAGAGGAAGTGGGACTGAAGCAGCTGGGGTTGTGTCTGCTACTGCCAGCGCTAATGAAGGCTAATTAAAGAGCTCTTAGTGCAGTGATAAAGCTAAAGCTGAATGCAGCGTAGAGCCGCTTCTACTGTGAGAGCCTCTCTGTCCAGCCCACATCCCCCTCTGTCATGAGACTATGATGTCATCCAAGTGCAAACACACGCACACACACAAAGACAATATCTGCCCCTAAGAACTGAGCTCAAAGAGACATGAAAACAGTGAGCCAGAGACAGAGAGAGAGAGATGAGAGCAGGATTTCTTGCAGCACATAAGTCAAGTAAAAACTCTTTCACTGCCTTTCTCTAAAACCATCTGTGTGAGCAGCCCTGTTTACTTGCTGGTCTCCTAGCAATGCTTTCACTCTTCCTCGTTCGCTCACGCACTCGCTCCCTCCCCCTCGCAGAGTCTGATGCAATACTACACAGAATGATGTACATACACACCATCTGGGCCATAAACTCTTCACTAACTCTGGCTTGTCTTGCACCAAAACACTGACCCTCAGATTCAAAAACACTTATGGCATCAATTTATATATTGTTTTTATACAAACCCAGACTAAATTTCTACAGTGTTTTCATGCTTAACACAGTAGAGTACAATCTACAGCTGTATATTGAGTGCTGTTTTGATGCTGGCTTCGCTTTTGTTGTTTTGCATGCATTTACGAATCCTGGGATGACGCCAGTGAATCTCATTAATCAGCATGTTGAAAACCCTCAAGACAGTTAAGTCTCTTAACTAAGGGTTGCCATATTCTCACAGTTTTGCGATATTGGGGTACAAGGTGGTGTGCTTATATTAACAGCTGTAACCTTGTGAAATCTCAAAATCAGACATATTCAGCCCAAAAGCAAAAGTACACAGCATGCAAGACACAGAAAACCAGCATGACCTAGACAAATAACATCAGAATTTCTGAACTAAATCAAATTGCTAACAGTTAAAACCCTGTACTGTCCAGTAAACAGCATTAGGGGACACAGTCCATGTAAGAAACTTATTCACGAACCAAATATATCTAGCAAAATAATATCTATTAGTGATGACATTACCCAGTTAGGTGCTGTAGAGAGCAATGGGTTTTAAGTGCCTTGACCATCTTAAAAAAAACGGTTACAAAAGTTGTTTATGAAAACACAACAAACAGACAATCACAGTGATTTGTACTATTAGTGTATCATGATTAGTTAGGATTATCTATTGACTGTGACTCTTTAGACTGTATAAAAACAAATGAAAGGTACCCAATTCTTAGTCTGGATGCTGAAATAAGCACAGCAATGCAGTGCAAGAGTTTATGTAGCTCTTAAGAAAAAAAATAGGATAAAAACTATCCAATGGGTTGTTACTTAACTGCTTGGAAAGGTTACAGGCAGTTCTACCAGCAGGGTGTGTGTGCATATGATATAAAAGTAATTTTCCTCACCTTCTTCCCACCCTGCTTTTCCACCATGTCGGTGTTGGATGGGAAGTCCTCCAGCTGGGGGGTTTTAGAACCCCCACCCTTGGGCATCGTTCAGCTATTGCCACGCCAAACCTCATTCACGCTTCCATCGCATCGTCATCGACTGTCTGTGAGACAGAGAGGGAAGGACACATTAGCACTTTACTGTCAATCTCCTATAAGACATTTCACTCATTACACTTAGTTCTCTATTTTTTCCCATTTTTACTCAACTGCCCATTTTCAAAGCCCTTTAAAGCAACAGATCTTCAAAAGCAAATAGCATTTATGTGCTGATCTCCTCAGAACAGTTTTGAAAGAAATTAGAAATAACATCTGTTAATATTCTATATACAACCAGTCAACCCGTTAGATGGATGTAAGAACTGAATAGTAAAACAAACAGTCATCAGAAAATCTATCAAAACTAGAGTTGTCACAATTATTACAAAATCAACTGATCATGTTTATTTGATACAACAGCGACCAGAGTAGATTTCAAATTACAACCATATTGGCATCTGGTTGCATTTTATTTTCACTTCTCTTTTGTGTAATAAACATTTACGGCATTTACAAATTACCATATAAAACAAATTACATGCTATGATAGAGAGGTGATGAGCATTCTCCAGATTTGGAATGAGGGCACGTTAAATGAAAATTACACTGCCAATTACACACAGAAACTCAAAGGTCTTAATGTGAAAGGGATTCTAACAGAAAAATGACACATGAAAGTGAATAATTTACAGCACAAATATTACTAGTTACTAACCTTTTTCAATAAAGTAATACTCTCCAATAAAATAACATTCTGTGTTCAAAAATGCATATGAATGAAAGAGGACTTTAATGTGAAATATTTAAAATGATTTAATTTAAACACTGTAACTGACATGAACATTTCAGAATTTCTATAAAATCAGTTACCACCACAATTACCAGTCAAAATTTCATATTCTTGAAAGCCCTACGGCCAACAAATTGCATCATTTCATTTTTTTTTTCCATTGTGAGGTAGACCAGTTCATCTGATAACACTGATCTGCAATTCATGGTATATAACTGTTAAGCAACCTAAATGACTGAGTCTTATCATAAGGATAAATGACACATTCAAAATATGTTTTAAATGCAACATGGTTCAAGAATTTGGACCATTCCCCAGAATGCATTTGATCCAGTCAAGCAAAACAACAATTACAAACACCAGACAAGATTTTAATGTTGTCTGGCTTTGACAGCATTTCCATAAACCCCAGGTATTTGCAAATTTAAGCAACACCTTAAAGTACCAAAAGAATTCAGTAAATTTCTGGAATATGAATCTTCTCTCTCTTGTTTACAATACACAATAGAAAAATCAAGCTCTGCGTGGTGATTCTGAAGCTAATAAACAAAAAAGCAACCCGGACACGGTCACGTATACACAGATCGACGACGAAATGATAAGATGAAGATATAAAAACACTAAAGTGACTGAGTGCAGAGCGCACAAGTGCACTGCAATTCATTAGTACTGCAGGGTGGAGACGGCTGCTGCAAGAGATTAGAAAGAAAAAAATCAATTCGTTATAGTATTTTGAACTTACTGGTCAGACAGCCGATATTGATACAATGAAAGTTTTTGCATCAAAGCTTTGACAATGGTATGGTACTTAGAACAAACGCTTTTGTTTAATATCTAAGACAGCACAGTCATCTTTTTCTTCTCATTTGGGAGCAATTTTTATGCTGAACATTCCCACAGCACGACTGTAGATTCGAGATGCCCTGTCGCAATTTAAATAAAGCATGTGGGTTCACTTTGGAGACAAACTACCTTAAAACGCATGGAATTTGCAAGTGACGTCATGTAAAAGCCTTTCGCACAGCAATCTATTGTACTGCAAGTCTTACTAACAAAAAAATGCATTGCATCACACCCAAATAATGTTGTGAAAGTGCAAAAGACAAGTGACTTAATCACTCTCAACAGAGATCTAGTGACAATTAACCAAGATTTATACAGGTAATGATGCTTGGATCATCTCTACTCCACCCTTGAACAAATATTTGTGTATGCTGAACATCAAGGCTTAACTTAAGGGCAGCTGTACACTATAATCATCCCTCCATAATGCACGTTTTAGTTTTGTGTGACGCACAGGGCTGCCCATTGCCTTCTCTTCCCCAGGAAAACTGGCACTCACCATTACTCTGGCGCCACAGCCATCTCTCTCCAGCCCTCCTATTCAAAGACAGCTATTTATATCTCCGGCTAACGTACCGCACGCACATGCAGACAGAGAGTAATACTGCTCTTCTGTTATTCAGGCATGTCTCCCACACCCCATCCTCACCCCACAAAGCAGTTCCACACCTCAAAGTGGTCGAAAGGTCAGGCTCAAATGGGGATAAACAAATGTGGTGTGGAAAAGACACACAAACGCAGATATGCTTGTTCCCTAAAGTAGGTCGATGCGTGTTCTAGAACAATACAGGCCCACACAGCTCTGCTTTAAGATCAAAACAACCATTTAACTATTTCTATATGTTAGCTATGAGATCCCACAATTCAACTGGCTGGAAGGAATAGCCAACGAATCTCTAAAAACAAAGTGAGTCCATAAAATTCGCTCTGAACGCAAATACAGAACATGACTGCAGAGAGCATAATAAGGTGTAATGCATTTGTTTGTGGATTGTGTGTGCACCCTGCTTCTGAACTTGTATGTGTTCTGCAAGCGTTACTGCAGGAAAAGAAATGCACGCACACACACACACTCAGGAACGGCACCCAAAGAAGAAACACAATAACATCCATTCCAGAAACACGGCTCATTTACTCTGCTTTCCACCCCAATCAAAAGCTGCTGCGCATCTGCCATCAGTGTGGGTGCTTGTGTCAGACAAAGCGTTTTTTTTTTGTTTTGTTTTTTTGCCTGCAGCCAGCTGTAATTCATCACATATGAGGTCTACTTTTAGCACTGTACTCTACTGTAGCTGGAGCAGACGGCACAATGCCCAGGCTTACTGACATCTCCCTGCATCCGTTTCCTGCAGCACAACCACACAACAGCAGTGTGTGCAAGATTGTACATATTCCCTACAGGGGTCTCACATACTCCTGGACCCTAGCATACTGTGCAAAGACTTTCAACAAAGCGAATCTACATTTGAGACTGTATAGAGTGGAAAAAGTTGACATCATGTCCTAACCAGGGACAGCAACAAGCAGCATCTCTTACATGTTGATTAGACTTATGGTATATCTACTTACAACTGGGTTCCACATGATATTTTGTTGATTAGGTTTCAACTGTGAAATGTCTTATATTAGACCTGCAAATGTCTGGAAAGAAAATGGTAGCATTGAAAAATAATGAAACAAAATGGCAATGAAAAAGTCAAAAGTGTGAGTATTATATGTATTGGGCTGAAGTTGGATGTACTATATTCAACTTTAAATATATCACTGGGTGATAATATAGCATAAATTATGATGACAGTTCAGATTTGTTATAAAGTATGTACCAGTTGCTGGCTGGAGGTATTAATTTATGTACCAGTACTTTAGTACCAAGTTGATCCTGCAGTGTCAGAGGTTTCAGTATCTGGCTGCTTTCAATCACACAACTGTGATTTACTAGAAATGTGGTATCGACTACTGAAATTGTGCTATTGCAACAACTCAGTCTTTATTAAGAGCGATCACAGGCTTCACATACAGGTTCAACCGGTTGCATTTTTCACGCTAGCTGATGGGCAGATAGACGGGCCATCTTAGTGGATGGCTGGCTCTGGGTCATGGGATTAATCTGGGAGGAATGTAGGCCTTTCAGTTTGTTGAGGCTGACCCTGGGTCAGCCGACCAGTACTTAGACAGCTTCCTCCTGCCTGCTGACGGTGCAGTCCTGCCTTTGCTCAGCCGGGAACACAAAGCTCCCTCTAATCTCCTGCTTCCACCGGCCCGAATGGCCCCTGTCACAAGCACAGCACATGTGCATACTACACAGATTTGGGTAGGAAAACAGAATAGCATGACTGTTCTCTCATGGAAAACAAAATGACGACAAGAAAATAAATAAATAAATTAAAATAAAAACTGATTTGCTGCATGACACAAACTCACACAAATGTAGTATCGCCAGATCTACATGAGTTGCAAGGAAAGACTAAATGCAAAGCAGGTATGCTGTCTGTTTCTATGTTCAAACAAGTCAGTATTCTCATGTGAGAGACAGGGCTTTGCTGTGTCATGTCAGGCCTGCAGGTTATGTGAACCTGCTCTGATGTGGCACATTGTTAGTGCTAGGTTGAAAATATTGATTTACATTTTGATGAACCAGTATTGATTCTTAAATACCAAATACCAGAGTACATTTTTTTTAGTCTAGGCGGTTTTTAGTTTGAATAATACTTCACTAAACATAATTTGGAATGCACCTCCCATTCAAGAAATCTCAATAAATTTAGTCCTTTATTACTTTTGACATGAAACAGTCTCAGCTTTTAAATTCTGTCAATTTTATAACAAAACTCAAACAAATACCATTTTGGCACACTTTAAGATACAATACAATTTATTGAAATGTATCAAGTAATCACTCAATCAGTGTTTTAACCATGGAAAGACATCAGTAAAACAGCGTGCAAACAATGTCGTTACATTTATCTCAGAAAAAGCATTCAATGACCATAGCTTAATAAAGGTATGTTTCCATCACCCTGTTTTTATGCGCATTGAGGTATCGCATCAGAAACGAGTGATGGAAACGCCAAATTTCTAATAAAAATCCCTTAATTTGCAAAAAAAAGTTTTTACGCTCGCTTGAGGTGATTTTTGACTTGTGCGAAAAAGGTCTAATGCAAATAATGGGAGATGGAAATGCATTTGCCGAACAAATTCCTCCATGCGCATCAAAAAATCATGTGACTTTGTGCTATGGGACAGGATAGCTTGACTAACCAGCGGACTGATCTCGTTACACAGCATCTAAAATGTTATGGTCATTCTAAAATGCCCGAGCAAAGTATTTCCGTATAATTGCCTCCCAGAACTCTCTTATAAGACTGTGTTCCAAAATGGCAGGTATCCACCTCCGAAAGCAATGACCGCATTTATTTTGTTTCGTCTGATCGTTCTGAATCTGAAGTAATTTATATGATATATTAAAATTATTATATTCAGTGGCTTCTCCTACTTAGTGATATATAGTGCCAGTTCATCAGGAAGTGAACGATTTTGTTCTCTTTGACTCGCTGGATGGAAACGGTGCTTATTCGTTCAATTTTTAATACGTTCATTATCAGCGTGGTTTTGCGCAGCTTGTCAGTGAACAACGGCTCTGTGTAGTAAATGCTGCTCAATGTGAAATCACTCACGTGATGGCATTTACCGCTGATTACAGAACCGGCTTTACTGACAAGATGCGCATTAAATATCGCCCGATATTTATCGTGCATCCCTAGTTTCATGCGATATTTCAGTTTTGCGCATTAGTTAAAATGGCAACTCTGTATGGAAACTCGGCTATCAAGAAAAATGCTAGAAAAATTAACTCTAGAGGGAAGCATATTACTAAATATGGACTATATCACAAATTCATTCTATTTTTACTTCAAATTTCCATGGTTGGTTCCATGTATAGTTTGAGATTTTTATTCAAGAAAAACTGAAATGTACTTGATATATCCAAATGAACAGATATATAATCAAATTAAGATCGGAGACTGAGCAGAAATCTCAAGCTTGTGAATCAAAATCGAATTGTGAAATGTCAATACCCAGCCCTACACCATTCTAGCTATTTTACATCAGCACAGGTGATCATATGGTCATTAAAGCATATCCAGCCATTTCTTGTTGGCAAAACCTACAAACTGTCAGCATGGCTGGTGAGACACCGAAAATAAATGACTTTGCACCTGAACTCTCAGATCAAACAAATATTTCTCTGTCCATCGATCAATAGGACCTCTCTTCTCCCCTCCTTTACTGTAGCAATCCTCTCTCTGCAGTCAAACAGGGGCCATCACAGTATGTTGCCACAGGAAGCCTCGGTCCAGTTCTTCCTCATTCCATCGCTGCTGCACAGTATGACTATTATGGGCTGCTTTGGTAACGGTGCCTCCTGCTGAGATGAAAGGGCCCGCAACCCCCTAGCTCTGCACCACGGTAACGTAGGGTGCTATCATCACGTCCACTGGTATTTAGTGCAGCTGTCTCTCAGTGGAAAAGAACGGTTTCATCGAGTCAATGAGTGTGTGTGTTTATGTACATCACATCAGCTCAGGCCTCTTCCACTACGTCTACAGTGGAGTCACAACAGCTTGAGGCTGTCCACACTCAAAGTGCTTCCATCTCAGAAATATTCACAAATCACAGACCAATCAGCTGTAAGCCTGACCTCAGCAAAAGTGTACTGAAAATAAAAGAATTAACAATGATCACAAAGTTTTGACGCACATGACATGCACACGTGACGGATTGAGTATAATCTGGCTGCATCAGGAACATGGAGATGCGTGGGGTATAACGAGGGCCATGATGGAGGCTTGATGGTTCCCAGGTGTTGCTGAGAGCAGCTTAATGAGCGGAGCTCCAAGGCGTGGCGCGCTCGCTCTCTGCTGTGGTACTGTAACAGCCTATTTACATTTCATATAAGAGCGGCCGCGGAGGCGAGCCCTGTTTGGTGTGCAAATAGAACACTGCAGAGGCCAGCCGGGCCCACTGCCGTTTCCAGGCAACGGCGGGATGGGGTTGGCTGAGCAGCCCCTGACCCACACCAATTCATTTGATTAGAGGCTTTTGTGCCGAGAGGAAAGACGACAAACAAGTGGAGGAGAGAGGCGGCAGGCCTCGCTTTTCTTCCTGCAGTCACCCTTTATTATTCCACAGTGGCGTGAGGAGGCTGTATATATATATATATGCATTCATGCTGCGGTTTTTCCTTAAAAAAATGGAGAGAGATGGCAGTGCTGTAGCGGGAGGAGTGTTGAAGGAATAGCAGTGATATTCTGGGAATGTGTAGTTGCTAATGAGTAGGCCCAAATGGAAGCTGCGCCTGCAGAAATGCAAGGAACGGCTCAGTAGATTTCCACAGAATTCAAAAGTCCTTTGCTCCTTGCTTTTTTTTTTTTTGCTTATGATTGCATTTTGAATCAATTTTAAGTAAAATGTTGCATTTGCACAGGTTAATTTTAGGGATGCACAATATTAGAATTTTTCCCATATCCAGTGTGCCGACATTTTTCAAATTATTTTGGCCGATAGCTGATACCGACATATATTTGCCTTTGTTTTGAGCAAAATATATTTGTTAGAACTAATTAACATTATTAAAGTTCTTCTTTTAATGAGAGCACATTGAAAGCCTTGAAAATAACTACAATAAAATCAATCTCTGTGTTTTTGCTTTTGTTTTTCTCAGACAGATGCAGTTGAAACCTTAACATTTTATTTGCGGATTTAACATTAATAAATGGTCTAAAGCAAAAGAGTTGTAAAAATTCTAAAAATCTTTAGAGGTCGTTGAGTCCTGTAGCAGAGCATCGGCCCGCGTCGCACTGATTCACACAAGCCTGTGTCACGCGCTCTTATATTCTGAGTCATAATGAGCTGCTTGTGAAGATAGTATCGACTTCCAAATTATATTATTTTAATCCCGAAATTCAAACATTAAATGCTCTTTATAGTGTGAGTGGATAGAGCGCGCCTGCCGACTCAACACAGCAGCAGCGAAGCGCAAGTAAATCATCATCTCCTTATCTTAAAATGCGCATTTTATCGAAAGTTAACATGAATGAACATGAAATAAAATAGACTCCTGTTCACTGATCGTCTATAATTTTGACCCATACAATGTATTTTTGGCTATTGCTACAAATATACCCCAGCAACTTAAGACTGGTTTTGTGGTCCAGGGTCACATATATTAAATTATTTAATTTAGAAGTGTCATGTTTGTGATTTTTATTCATGTAAGCTAGAGCTTCTGACCTTTAATCAAAACAGATTTGTGATTTTATGACAACGATACTGCTTCATTTATTCAGAAACACAAGTCCCTTAAGGATATTTGTAAATTTTACTTTAATTTTATTACAAGTAGGCCAACAGAGCCCCCTAAGTAAATACAAAGCCTTACTGGATGGTAAGGGTTTCGCTAGCACACCCTGAGAATGTGAGCTAGCTACTTGTATTATCGGCAAGGAATATGCCTCCGATAATATTGTGCATCCCTAACTAATTTGATACTGCTTTCTGTTACCAATAATAGTAATTTCAACACTGATTTTTACCCCTTTTTTTTTTTTTTTTTTAAACCACAATTGCATCACTTTTTTTTTTTTGTCCTATCACAAGAAAAGGCCCCAACATAATTGCGGGTCATATTGAAAAGCACATTTTTCTTTTTTCTTCTTTTTTGCATAAAGCCATACATCACAGCTGTGATTGAACATTTATTTGTTACTTGCTATTACTAGTCAGAAATAGTTGGTATTGGGGTAAATGATGTTCTCACGGACATGGACTACAACCACAAAACTCCGATTTTGGTCTTTAAATACATACCAAAGAATTCCACAGATTTTCCCCCACAATCAGCATGGAAAATATGAGAAAAGCGCATAGATTCCATGCGTGGTAAAATTGAGGCAACTTTGAATCACTACTTAAGCTTTGCTGCAATGAACGCCGCTCGCTCATTTCTGACAGTGAGGTGAAAGTGTAATCCGTTCTCAAAAACAGCGACTCTGACTCATCACTCTCCCTCTTTCCGGACATGTTATACTCTAACTAGAGACATGTCTTTATCTCTTTCTCCATCGCTCTACTCCTCCTCCTCTGTTTCACATGCAGAAATATATCCGACTATTTCAGAGACAACCAGAGAAATGGGAAAGATCATAGCGCGCCAGCTGACACGCATACATACACGATATGCACACGAGTCCTGTTGCCTAGCAACGCATGAACAGGGGCACGTGTTTCTGAGAAAAGCAAGCGAAACAGGGAAGATGGTGCGGTAAGGAGGTGGACTGGAGTGCTAATGAACATGTGTGGACGTATATGCATGTGTGGAAAACCATTCTAACCTTTTCCAAGGACGAGCTTTCCAATAAAAGTGCCATCGAAAATTCTGCTCACACCTGGTATTTTGCAACATCTGTCTTGTGATCCGAGACAGAATGCAGATTACACCTGGTATTATGTGTCTCAAATGCATCCCATAATTACTTGCGTACATAATTCATTCAGATGGAGGATCAAAGTATGTTACGCAGTACTTATGGTACATTATTGTCACAAAATTGTATTTTTGTAAATCGTAAAGTCGTCACATAAAGAAAGTGCTATTCTTCACCCAAAGTTTAAATAGAAGTATACAACACACTTTAACAATAACAATGACTCGTTACGTTTTCCTTTCTGGATTCTTATGAATTAGCTCACTTTGCTGTTAGTGCCTTTTTGGTTAACAAAATAAAGCGTTCGTATTGTGATTCTCAATGGTTTTATAAGAAATGACTGAGATATTGTGACAACCCTATCTGTCATATTTTAGTGCATTTGTATGCAGGGCTGTAGTGATGTGTTGGTAAATCAAGGAAACGTCACAACACAAGAGCTGATTGTTAGAGTAATAACATTCCTCCCCACTGATTTTCAAGGCAAACACCTGTGGCGGCTTATGTAAGCAGCTTGCACATTAGCTAGTGTTTTATATGCCTGATTGTAGGTTAATCCTACAGTGAATCTACAGCCGCCATGTTGTGGAAAAATCTAGATACCAATCAGGGAGGCCTGCATCTCAGGAAATAAAAAAAGAAAACAAACCTAAACACACACAGTCCACAGTTACGGTCAGCCAAACCACTTTCCTTTAGAAACTTCTTGCAAAATGTGAATGGTTTTCATCACTTATGCCTGGCTGCAAAACCAAAACAACAAACGGCAAGCGTGTTTACAATGGCTGTCTAAATGAGTGCTGCATCAATGAGAGCTCTTATCCAATCAGAGAAGCTCACAAACTGATGGATCTGTGTTATAGCCTGATGTTGAATTCTGCTGGGATTTCCCTCACCTACCAAATTTATTTTACTTCCTTTTTATGTAAAGCACTTTGAATTACCATTGTGTATGAAATGTGCTATATAAATAAACTTGCCTTGCCTTGCCTTGCCTTAATATAAAATTCATTCAGATGAAGAAACAACAAGTATAAAGGTCAATGGTTATGTTCACCCTGCAAGACTTAGTGCTGGCGTCCTCAACCGGGGAGCCCAAAGCAAACTTCCAAGAGGGACTCAAGAACACTTAAAATTATTTAAAATAAGAAAAGACAAGAAGATTCTTATTTTAATTCAATCACTCAACTACTGGATATATGAGGTGTCTAGGTGTGATTTCTAGATATGGAAAAGTCCTGTAAATGAATAAAATCCTATAATTTCATGGCCATTTTTATAATGTATATACACATTTAGTTACGCCAAGCTCTAAAATACTTTTTATTGGGTAGAGATTAGAGTATTTCTTAAAATCCTTGTCATTACTCCTCCAGTAAATTATGAAAAACTGGAGTCATATGGCCTTACTTTTTGTTGTGGACAGTAGGGGCCTTGCAGTCAAATAGGTTTAGAAACTCTGCTTGACGCTAAATTCAGATTTTTTTAAATTCTAAATTCAAAAGCCATTTTTTTTGTTTGGCTGTTCACATAATTTTTTTTAAATGTGGCCAATATCAAATTTGAGCATGAACTGGTCACATATGTGTAAAAGAACAATAACAAAGATGGTATGCAACATGCTGTTATATGGAATTAAGCACGGAGGCAACTGAAGTCAGCATTTACACGTTTCTTTACAAGGTGACGCACCTCAGAAGCCAGCAAATTTGTGTGCAGGTGATAAGGAGGACCAAGACGAGAATGAGGAGAAAGAGAGCAGCTTTTCTTGTATTGTTTTTCATCAAGTTGTGCTTGCATAGAGTGGTCACTGTAATACTTACTATAATTCACTTAAACACCTCACTGTCCCTCCACTGATTACTCTCGCAGCTGTCTTCCATATTCACAGACTGACCAAAGAATTACTTGGATGTAAAATCTTTGGAGCAACTCCCATCAGCAGAGAATTGTAACAAACACCCATCTAGAGTGAAATAAGTCAAATTAATTCCATTATGAATATTGAGACTGAGACTGCATTGCAAAACATCGGACATGTATCTGATTTAGCAGCACATATGGAAGTGGCCCAAATTGGAATAAAAAAAGATCAGATTACATATAGTTCATGGTGTTATGGAAAACGTGTTATGAAAATGATCAGTCACATTTTAGCAATACAAATTGGATTTGGGCCAATTTTACCTGCAGTCTGAACCACGCCAAAGATTCAGCTTAACTGAACCAAACGACAGGTGAACACCTGCATAATTCAAAGAGCTGCTGTTCACATCTGAATATTTAGGCTAACTCAGAAAAACACCACAGAGAGCTGATGCCCTTGGTTAACTGGCATGCTACTGCATTAATATGACTCAAGAGCTTTTTAAGAACTATCAAAGTAAAAGACAGCTTCTAAACTAACTGCATGGAGATTCAAAAACCTTAACCTTGATTATGTCACATCTCCTGATGGAAAAAAGGCACGTAAACCAAAAGACGTCCAGGTGAGAGATGTTCAAGAGAAAGCCGCTGGATGTGATAACTGCAGGGCACATGAGAGAGGCAGCAGAGAGCCCACAGGTGTCAAGAGCGCCTGTCATCTGTACCCCGAGGCTGGGCCACAGGCACCACGGTCACACTTCAACACAAAGACTCCCAAACAACCAATCACTCGAGCTCTGCAGTCTAAACACACACACACACACACACACCTCCTTTATGTAACACTGCAGGCCCTATGAATTGAAAGGTTCTAAGGAAGACTGCGTTGCCATGCACTTAAGCTAACAGTCACACGGCTTCAACAGACTGACTAGTCTAACAGTAGGGACAACTATAAGTTAGTAAGTGTGCTAACAGTAACAGCTAGACTGTCAGCATGCTAAAAGCCTCTCTGAGGACTTTATAATTTCTAAAATTAACCCCTTCAAAAAGGTGCTTTTGGTTTGCCTTCACAAATAACTTCAAGACCATTACTGAGAGAACTAAATAGGGCTGCAGGATTTGGCCCAATGAAATGCAATTGTGTGTTTTACGATAAAAACAATGGTAATTAAATGAATGCATAAAATTGTAACAATTTAATTAACCTTTTAAAATGTAATGAAGTGAAATTGCAACAATCCATTTTGGCAAAGTGCTGAACAGGGTTGGGCGATGTCTTCAAAATCGGCACTGGATGATGTCTACAGTGAAACATTGCGATGGACAATGACATTAGGGGGTGGGGGATGGAGTTAGGGGTGTGCCCGAAGCGTGAATCCGTATTCAAAAAGGCACGGAAAACAAATAACGATTGCTAACAGTTGCCCGTTACATACAGTACATAAAATTTCACTTACAACATAAACAGCCTAAGGAGAGATGACTGAGGACAATGGTGAATGATTTACAGACCCTGAGCACCACTGACAAGCATCTAATCTTGTAAAATGTGTGGTAAGTACTGCTGCTCCACAGTAAACAAAGTACGTGCGTTCGTGAATCTCGAAAGTGAAAGTGAAACTAAAAAGCGATCGTGCATTCTAAAGCAGTTTCATAATAGAGGCTCCCTGATGGCCGCAATTTATAGTATAATTGCCCAATGATATAACTGCGAGAGAAAGTATTGAAATATATATTTTCCTCCCATCTCGTATTTATTCCCTTTAGGAGTTCCGTATACACGTCATTTTCTTACCGGACACGGTACTGGGATACGGCGGATTGCGGGGGGTATGTGGTGGTGGTGGTGGGGGGGGGGGGAATCACGATGCCGGCTCAACATCGTGATGTCTGTCAGCTATCGGCGATGGACGATGACATCGTCTATCGGTCCAACCCTAGTGCTGAACAACAGAGGATTACATTTAAATTAAAACATAGACATAGACTGATATTCCTTAAAAATACAGCTTTAATAAAGTGCTTTATTATTATTAAATGTTATTACTTTCTACTGTACAATAGTAATATTTCTGTCATAATAAAAGTTAGTTAAACTTTTGTTTTTGGCAAGTAGTGAAGGATTTGTGTGTAGTGAAGGGTTTCTCTGTGAATCTGACAATAACAATATGCATCTCAGATAAATTGAGTAAAACACATTTACTTTGTACCTGAACAATTTATTTATTTTATTTTTATTTATTTTTTTTGGTTTTACATTTGGTGTCTGATGAACATGACCCTAAACCAGGGTTTAAATTGTTTCCTTAAGACCAACTAATCAACTAGTTGCACAGATAACATTAAAAACTAATATTCTGACTCAAAAAAATCTACAGCAGAACAACCATTATACCTGAACAAACCTAGTGATTAATTTGAGGGTCAGCACTAACTGTGTAAGTGCTACAGTGTCTCTGGGGTCCAGACCCCGAGTCCCAACAAGCCAGAGAGTTTGTGGCCCCAGCTAACAGAGAGCAGTTGGCGGAGATGCCAGAAAAGTAGGTATAAACAGTGGAGGGGTGGAACCTGATCCCAGAGTGGGAAAAAAAATGCACACGCAGACAAAACGGCAGAGCAAACACCACCCTTTATTCCAGATCACCCCTGATGGAGACTCTGTGGTAGGGGGCACAGAATGGCAGGAATTGCTGCACATGCACAGGGCGGGTGCTGGTGGGTACGGTGCAGACAGGCTATGGAGTGGAAACTGGACCTGAGCGGTGGCATGAATTAAATATCAGGGAGAGGGATGAAAGCCAGTCTCACAGTTAGTGAGGCGGTACCCCTTCTAGCGTACACGCTCTGCCTGATTATGCTTAGCCACTGAGATATAGAGCGTTCGTGTCTGTGTGCTAAAGAACTACATGAACAAGCCTAAAACACTTCAAAACATTGTCCAGTCATAACCTTCTCAAAGGGTATGTTTGGAATGACATTCCATTCCATACATATAAAAATACCTGTACTATTTTTGTAGTATGGATAGTGTACACAGAATACACATTTTCTGACTGCACAGAATATCTAGTATTGCAAAAGAGTGCTACATTTGCCAAAATTTGCACATTTACTTATCAATTATTCAGAAAGAGTCAAAAAAATGATTTAAGAGGCATGAGTGTATCACTGTTATTATTATTTATTACATGGATAGTTCACCCAAAAATTAAAATTCTGTCATTAATTACTCACCCTCGTGTTGTTCCAAACCCGTAAGACCTTTGTTCATCTTCGGAACACAAATTAAGATATTTTTGAGGTTTGGAATGAAATGTGGGTGAGTAATTAATGACAGAATTTTAATTTTTGGGTGAACTATCACTTTAATACTGTTTGACTACTATTAATGAAATAAGGCATGAATGCTCATCACAGAAGTGTTTGAAAACAGCTGCTTGCCAGTTAGACCGTAATATCAGATACAAGATATTACACAACACTATATTAAAAATACCAAATGATCCTATTTGCAGACACCACCACTTGAATTAAAATGGACATAGTACTGTTCTACAAACAAGGGGGAAAAAAAAAAAGAAAAAAGTTTGGTCATGTCACAAATGTAGCATACTACGACTGCAAATGTTTATTGCATGTAACATACTGCTGTCTCTTCACACTTGTTTTAGCAGCAAGTACTATATGCAGTAAGCTAGTTTTGCATTTAAAACAAAAAACAGTAATGATGAGTGGCTCTAGCCTGACTGTAGTGATACGGTGCTGAGAAAGGAGCACTGTGTGTATCTCCAGCACACTGTGTCAACAGATGGCCAGCTGCTCATCGTGATAATCAATATTCTCATTAGGCAAAGTAGAGCTGCACCAATTAGCGGTTTTGGACTTGTGCCTTCTAGTAACAGGGATGCTGAATTCGTAACACCAGTATGTTTAATCAATGCATACCTGGCTGGAGATCTGGAGGGGTTAAAAAAGACTGAGGCTTTCGTAATACTATTCCTAAAGGTATAGAAGGAGGTAGTAAAGAAGAAAAAGAAAGTGAGAGGCTGAGGTTAGTGTTTGATACAAACAGTCACTAAAAATAAGAGGTTTCTATGATACTACCATATTCATTTGAGCTGTTTATTACTGACTGCCATTTTTGTCGTAGTTGCATGATGCATGAAAAGAAAACTGTTTTTGCTGCTTAATATGGGGACAAAATCAGAGCGACTGCAGGGCTGTCTGTGGCTGGTTAGGACAACAATTAAGCTGTCCCCCTTTTATGTTATGCCTAGGACACGTGCTACATAGCAACTAGTTGATGAATTGTAGTAAACATACTCTGCAAACCTCTATAAAAAAAAAAAAGCCCACTGGGTACAAACAAAGGAAGGGGGCCATTGTTAAGATGACTTATGGTGAAGGCTGAGGTGACCTGTTCTAATCCTGCAGCTTAGGTCCATGGGTACTTTTTTTTTTATCAGCTGGAACACATTTCCCAGGCAGCCAGAATGCAGTGTGATGCAGAGCTGAGCGTGGCATGCTGTGGAGTAAACATCACTAAATGGGGACAAGTGATGGCTGCTATAAAAGCCCTTTACTGGGCCTCTCTCTCCTTCTCTGCAAATGGCGACAGGCCTGAGTGCTTCCAAGAGGCTCCACTAAGACTTCGTCACCCTCTTTAATTTACAGCAAGAGTTTACACAATGTCCCGCTGTCCTCGTTCAACCCAATCAACCTCTGTGATGTGGCGGCAGGACCTGGAAACTAGATGTTGCTCTGCTGTTTAGATTTGACTAAGCTCTGCTGAGGCCAAGAACATTTCCCAAGCTCCTGAGTTCGAGTGTTGTAGCATTAAGTCATTGATCCATGTCCAGAAGAAAAGTTTATCCAGGTTATGCACTAGTCTTCACAACTAATGTTAAAACAATCTACTTATTATGTGATCATGTTTTCATAATTCAGTGCGTTTCCCAGGCACCAATGTAATGACCTCTGGCAGAAACTGACCAAGAGCTCCAACTACAAGAAAAAAACTGCTGAAAACCGCAAAACCTGTAACTTGTCAAGAATTGAGAAAAAAATGAAGCAAAAAAAATAAAAGCAGTGCTCCGATTAACATGTTAACGTTGGGAACATCATCCAATGCAATAGCTAGGGATATAGAGAACAACAGCAAAAATCCCAATCATTTTCTCCATATGGGAACTGATTTTAAATTAACGGACATTAACGGACGGTATACACTTTTACCGAAGTCCTTATTTCAACTTATATTTCAAGTAATTAATGTTCAACAGTGGAATTCCTGGTGAGAAATTACATTATGTAAAGAAGGGTACAACTCTCAAACTACTTAAATACTTGCAAAAAGCATACAACATACATCCTTGTGCTTTTATATTTTTGTGCAATTTTGGAAATCTACTTTGTGTCAGATTAATGCTTGTAAATGTTGACATTCACCTTGTAGCTGGTTTGGTTTATAGCTTATAACTCAAATGTTTTTACAATTCCTATGGCAACATGAATGGGAAAAAGTACTTCGAGATTTTTTTAGTTTAATTATTTTTTATGGAAAAGTAGAGATACTAAATTTGAGAAAAAAAAAATATTATCTGCTTCCAGTATCATCCTATTCAGACTGATACTGATATACTGTTAATGTTAAAAAAAACGCCACCGATAGCCAATAGCTTTAAGGTTACCGATATACTGGGAATCCTGGGAAACTAGTAAGAGGCAATGTCATGCAAGTTAAGGATGCAAAGCCACAGCTCACTCTTTCTTGTTTTATCAGGTTTCTGGCAGATGGATGGAGTGACATTTTCTTGTAACAGTGACTACTTTGTCTTTAGCCTGGCTATGTAGAGGCAAGCTAAGGCCTCCTGGGTAGAAGGATTGACTGTTATTTGAAAAAGGCCAGGAGATGACCTCTGGGGTCAGTCATCTAAACGCAAAGTGATATGTAATAGGCTAATATTCATTAAACAATCATTTGACATCTGGACTACAGAACCAATGACACAGCAACCTCATACAGTTTCAGAATTTAAAATTTAATCATAATAATCAAATTAAAATGCACCAATTATTCAGAACATAACATTATAATCAAATAAAGTGCTTCAATAGAAAGCAACACAGCAAACAAAACATTACACTTTGTCAAATGACAAGGCTCCAGACTGCGACCATTTTTTCTGCCAGTGCAACTAAATTTTGTGAGTGGTCGCACTGGCGCGACCACCACGTTGTCCAACTCATAAGCACTGCATATGAGAAACATCAAATGGCAAAGGAAACAAAAGCGTAACGAAACCACACTACTTGTTTGAGCTGCGCAGCGAGGACCGTTTATCAGCTCGGAACAATAACTGAACGCAGCCCAAGCAAACCGGTCCGAGCTCAGAACAGGTTTACTCGGGAACCAATGTTGATCTCGCAATACTATTACTGCACAGTGGTGCAAGATCCAGTGAGAAGCGTTTGAATTCGCCGCAGAATGAATAAGGTTGCTGTGAGATCTAGTGAGATGCATACAAATTCTGCACAGAATACTCTGTGATAAACAGCACTGACGAAGAAATTCAAAAGTAGCAATGCTGACTATAACCATGGTGGCAGAAAGAGTCGAATGTTATTACATCATTCATTTCAGGGTTTGTACAACCTTCAGAAAGAGAAATTCAAGCACTTTTCAATGACTTTCAAATATTTCACAGAACTATTTCCAGCACTTTAAAGCTCTATAAATAATTCAATTTAAACTGTATTTTTAATTGGATGACCAAAATATACTTTGTGGTAAACAAACACTTATGTTAAAAAAAAAAAAAAAAAAATCCCACTATAACCAGTAGATGGCAGCAGAGGAGCGCTTATTGGCTTATTAATCATTCATTTCTACTTTTTGCTTTGTATTTTGAAATTATAAAATCACTATTATAAAACAAAATCACCAAGGAATCAATTTTTTTTTTTTTTTTTCAAAGTTTTGCTCTTTGTATATATGAAGTTATATATAATAAGAATTAGACGTGCCGGTATTCGGTAATGAGATATCACGATAATGAATACAGGGCTCGAAATTGCGACTTGCACAAACTGCATTGAAATCATTTTCCAAAATGTAATTTGTATGGAAATATTACCAAGTCTGTAAACGGCCATTAACAGAAGCCAGAGACGCTGAAGATGGATGCAAAGAGAAGAAAATACTGTAGCAGTCAGAGCAAGCTCACCTTTCACTATGCACAAAATACAGAAAGGAAATCCTAAATATTGAGTTGGGAGTGGGGGATTATCTGAATGTATTTCTTAGGGGAACTGACTGTCTTGAGAAAAGTTTAAATGACATTTTCTTCTCATCTTTTCTCTGTACATTGCATGTAAAAAAAAAAAAAAGGCACTGCAGCCCTTTTTTGTTTACAGCGGTAACCAAGGAAATAAGTGCCACCTGCTGTCAGAGAGTGAATTTGCATTTTCATTCAGCCTGCACGCTGTTTGTTTCATGCAGATGTTTTACGTAGCATAAATTTACAAAGTCAGACCATTCTGTTTTTGCTTCAGATTTTAAAATAATACATTATAATTTACATCTGAAACAGTTCATGTATGCAGCATCTGTGTTTGGATCATGATTAAAATGCTTGCTTTGTCTCTAATTTTAAATGGCTACAGATAAAGCCTGTAACAGAGCAAATAAACATCTTGTCCATGTACTAATTTAAATTTTTTTCTTGTCTCTTGCTTTAAAAAAAGAAAGTAAGAAAATAAATATTGTAAAAATTGGCTATCAAAATCAGCACTGGCCATGAAAGATTGAGGAATTCAGAACCAGGATCAATTGATGAAGCTTCAGGATGTTGCCAGCCCTTCTGCTCAACTGGCAGTTGTGACGCTCCTTAATATTCAGTGGGTGCTCCAAAATTTTTGTTGGTGCTCCTAACCTCTTGAAGTTGGGAGCACCAGCGCTACCAAGTAAAAAAAAGTTAATTTTGAGCCCTGGAATATGCACGGTATTGTTCAAAATACCGAAAATATTTATTTAAAAATTATTCAGAATTTTGAATGCATTTTAAGAATACTTTTCCCATTAACTGGTTAAATGCACAACACCGCTGCATGCAAGTCATGTGTGCACTCTGATGTAAGCACGGATGAGAAGCATATGGCGGAACGCGTGAGAGACGCTCTGGATGAAAGCGCACATTCACTCTCTGACAGCAGATGGCGCTGAACAGCAGATGCAGTGTTACCCCGGAAACCTGTAAACAAAGCAGCTGCACTACTTTCTAAAAGGTATTTAAATGATTTAAATAGCCACTCAAATTTTTGTATTCGCAGTGGTGTCCATCAGCGCCAAATACTTTAATATTTAGACTCAACAGGCTATTTATTTTAAAACTTTTTTTACATTTTAATCTGGACTACAACATGCCCTAGATATTGTTTGAAAGTGTTTTGATTTTTTTATTGTTTGGTCACACTTTACATTAGGGCATTAGTTAACATTAGTTAAACTCCCAATGAAAAATTCTTCTAAACATTCATTAATCTTAGGTAATTCAAATATTTAATAACACATTGTTAAAATCAAATTAATTATGAACTGTTATAAACTTTTTTTTTTTTTAAATGAACCCGAGCTAACATGAACTAAGAGTTGTATTATTTTTAACAAAGATTAACCATCTGTAGAACGTAATGGCACTGGTGCTACTGCTCTCAAATGTTAGTCTGGAGCCCTGCAAATGATGTGATGTACAACAGTGTTACAGTATAAATGAAATAAGCAAGGATGAAAAATCTGCGATCACCTGAATAGTAGAAGTGCTGATATCCAAAATATTTTAAACATTTTTAATAAGCACCCTGCTAAAAATCTAACAGTACACCTAAATCACTAGACAGTAGGGATATTTGAATTCAAGATTTGTGCAACAATAGTTTTGATTAATTTCATATTCTGTGAAATTCTGTGGTAATTTCAGGTAGTTCCATTTTAATGACCGAAATTCAGCAATTCAAATCGCGCCTTCCGCATTGCAGAAATCATGGTGCCCTACTAAAGTAATCAAACAGTAGGTTTGCATAATGTCTGCTAAACCCAAGCTATGACATTTAACTGAAAGAGGACAAGATTTGACATGTTAGCTGAGCCTTTGAACCTCAGCAACAATGTGCCTTTCAAATACAATGCAGATGCAGAGCAAACAACATGCCTCAGTTGTGAAGACTCATGTGCAACTGTTTTCTCTTTTCACACCAAGCCTAGTAAATAAGAGCCAGGCACGGCTAAAGTGGGTTTGTTCTATAATGCCGTCCCAGGGTGCATCAAAGCCATTCAACACCTTCAGACATCGGAACCAAGCAGATGCATGCAATTTAAGCAATTAAGGCTTGTCCCATCCCTCTCAGCAGCCCAGCCGCATTGCAACCGAGGCCAGCAGAGCTGCGGCTCAAATAAGCCTCTGTTCAGGGCTCACTGACCAGCTCTCTAATCCATAAGCATTTTCCCCTGCTGGCTGCGAGACCACACTATGCCAGGCAGAAAGCCTTACGCAGCAGTGCTTCCACGGTCCACACTACTCCAGTCCAACATTCTCCCTCTCCCTCTCGGTTTGGAATTTCCTTTAGATGGCCCATTGCAAACAGCCCACACTCGGTGGAAAAACTTGCAGCTATAAAACATTTTCTAGACGAAGAGAGAGCACAAAATCCAAAGAAGCGAGGCGGGGAGGGAGTTGTTGTTTCAGTACCATGTGTACAGCATACGGCTTTCCAAAATTTCTGACTGGTCCTGCGAGTGCTAGGAGAAACTGGTATCAAATGCATGCAATATGATATCAACGAGCACTGAATTAGATAGGCAGCTCGGCATCACCATCAGGTAGGCCTGACGACAGAATAATGGAAGAGCCAGAGGGACAGCCATGCGGTTTCTTTACCAGACCAGATTGCACGCGTTGGTGTACTTGTGAACGGCCGGGTGGTGTAAAGAGAACCCTTGGTCTTACAGAAGGAACAGCAGGGACATGGAAGCCACAATAGACCGTATACTAATGAATACACAAAGCACACTGAGCTTCAGAAGAGGAGAAAGATGACTGCCGTATGTGTGCTAACTCCAGTCGTGTGTTGTTCCATTTTGAGTCTCCCTGTAGAACGTCTTGCAAACGCTGCTATTTATGATGCCGGTTCAGCTGCACGATAAACTTACACCCAAATGGATCCTTTCCATTCTGGAGAGAGGTTGTAATCTTGGGATATTTGTGGTGAAAGGGTAGCTGGGATATAAGTGTCTGTCTTCTAATTGCCCCGTGGCTGTGTGCTGAAGTGACTCATCAGAATCTCTCACACTGACAAACAAGCAGACTCTTTCTGTTGCACCCGCACATACCGACATGCTTGTAAACATTCTCCAAAGTAGGTCACAGTTTGCCGTTTCTTAAACCGTCTCCCTAATTCCTGCCTCTGGCAGCAGTCGCCCACTCCTCTTTCCCCAAACCCGGCCTCTCTGACCAGGGCCCCATCTCTCACACACAAGCACGCACACGCATTCCCACTACAGAGAGCAGGATTGCATAACAGAGAAAGGGCAGTGAGGGGCCCAGCAGAGTTTTAGGGGACAATAGCAGAGTCAGGGTGCCTCTCTCCATGAGCAGAAGGTCTCTTTCATATGCAGATCCTCAGCCATGTGTGTGGAGAATGAACTGAGCAGCCTTCCCACACTCAGACCAATCGGCCCTCCACATGCCACAAATAATAGGAATTTGGAATCAAAATAGTTACAAACAATTACACAGCATTTTAAACAGTCCTATAGAGGAAACAGGACTGGCCCCCAGGTAGGAAAGGATTGAGAACAATGTGAAAATGCTTGATATATCTGTGCCCTTATTGGTATTGGCCATCTGTATTATTAAAGCACTTCAGTCAGATTAGGCTGATACTGGAATGAGATCATTTTAGACATTAGTTTATTCAATTCAAACAGTATAATTTTACCGGACACTAAACAGTTTTCCATCTGTTATTGTTTCATCTGAACATGTAAAGTGGCAACAGTTTTTGTACATATTGGTCATCATATTGGTCATAAAAAATAGGTATGCAACAATAATATTACTTTGCTTGGTAGAACTTATCAATGACAATATCATTTTTTAAAATGCTACAAGTGAATTTAGGTATCACAACTTAACATACTATGAAAAACTGATTTTCATTTAGATATTTAATAAATTATATAAAACAGTGTTAAATAAAGGAAGTGTCAGATGACAGCAAAGTTAACCTAAATGTAAAAACAGGCAATTAAAACAGAATTAAAAAAAAAAAAAAAAGAATATTGGCCAAATCCAATATGGTATTTTGATATACTGCATTGTGCGGTATATCGAGTTTGTACGATATATCGATATATTTTTATAACCGATACGGTATGAAGCAATACCGTTAATATCGAGTTTGATACGAGCACGTCTGAAAAAATATCTATAGGGAGGACAGAGACTGAGCTGTTGCGGACAAAGTGCATAATACACTTTGTTCTAAACATGTAACAAGCTTTATATGAAGGGCTGTAAAAAAAAACAAAAAAAACACGTAAGATATAGTAGCCTATAGTTTATAGTTTCAGTTTAAAGCGGCTCGGGCCGTCAGATGCTCTGACAGAAAGGCTACGTGTGCTGCTGACAGAGACGTGCTGGTTTAAGCTATGTGCTCTTTTCCTAAATGCATAAGTTACATTTCACAGGTGTATTCTCCATCTGTAGATGTTAGAAAGCCATGGAAATATTTCCATTTTGCTGTCAGAAGTGCATGAGCTTTTGCTTTGCGATTCTCCGCTAAACTTCACAGACTTCGTTTAGAATGAGGGCCGCCGAGCGCATGCGCGCCAAACAGAGCGCAATAACTGACTAAAATATACATTTTGCTGAAATATTCGTAGTAGGACAATATAAGTGTGACATCTGTAGAATTTTAAACCTACAAGGTAGTGCATTTGTATGATAGCACTAACTGTAAAGTGACTGCAATGGTGTAATCAAAACAGCCTTTTTACTCAGTCTGTGCTTTTTTTTTTACTTTCATTTTTAGTTTAGTAAATTTAACTTCTGCTTTAAAAGCATTGTTTTTGTTTTTAGATTACAATGTTACAATGTTAGAATGTAATGTGATTTTAACCCTTTTTTGCACATAATATATGCCTACATGCTTACATTCAATTTATTTGTTTAATCCAAATACAAAATACCGAGATATATACCGTATACCGCAAATCAGCCAAAAAATACAGAGATATGAATTTTTGCTCATATCGCCCAGCCCTACATTGTGCATCACTTAAATAATCATTAGCTATCAGGGTCAGTCCTGGCTTTACATAAATGTTCATTATGAACACACAAATTCTATGAGCAGTTCAGAAACTGCCAATGCCTCCCTGCAGCAACCAATATGCTAAGCTGCTGTTACACTATTACCGGACAGAAATGCACCTAGCAAACAGGACTGAGCCTTTAAAAGCGAAGCTTTGGGGCATCTAAGGGCAACACAAAGTCCTTTAGTAATACAACATTCCTCATCAAGAACATCATGATATTAGTTTGTTAATGGAGTTTGAGTAGATTTTGTTATTCAATTTGATCAGCACTGCATTTAATTGTGAGCATCTGAGGAGCACCATTGTGCCAAAGATGTGGTAAAAGATGTACTTGCAGGAAGTCCAAGACATTAGTGTTCTTCACCTCTAGTGTGTCAGGAACATGGCCAAATGGGTCTTGCTCAAAGATACAAACATAAAAAACAAGGGAATGACGCCAAACACCAAGTTCAATACAGTTCATGCATTTAGTTCACACTGTTGGTTCAAAGTCAAAAACAAAAAGTCTGAAATATCAGCAGGGACTGGGGTTGGCCTGGTTTCAAAAGATCTGGTAAAGTATCTTGAGGCACATGGTGATTCACAACCAACTCAGTCCAAATGAAATCACTCTTATCAGCCCAATTCAGTAAAAACCAATACCTTTCATACCAACTCCACTCATCAGAATGCTAATGAAAGGCACGGGAAGGGTGACGTTATGTTTAAAGACTGTGAATGAGGTTTGGTTTTGATAGCGAGGTGATTAAGATGACGCATTGCCATTAAGTACTCTCTGTGAAATCAGTGCCAAGAGCTTTAGGTTTAGTTGCTTCGATCCCTCCATTGAACCGCAGATGACTGTATCCCTCTTCTAAACTTCAGAGAGATGTGTGCCGTATCTTAAAAAGGCACTAAGAATGAGTGGTACCATATTAAATATGGCATATGTATAAATACAAGCATCTCTGGGAGGACACAGGCTGTGGTACATCATATGAGCATGCTCTTTTCGTCTCCCATAAATTTGAGGAGCCGCTGAGTGCAGAAATCCGTGGGTATGTGAAGTGTAAAAAATGAGTCATGGTGACCTACATAGGCAGTGTATGGAAGAGAAGCTGAGGCTTCTGCATATTTAATTATTTACCAAGTCAGATTCAGTACCTTTCTGAGAGAGAAGAAAACACAAGCAAGAAGAGAGAGAGCGAGTGAGAGAACTAGCAAACAACATAGCAAGCCGTCAGGCAAAGGATGTGTTTGCAGAGGCGGCCATTACAGAGTCTTCTTAAATGACGGGGTCCTCTACTCACTCCCTCCAGCAAAACAAATCAGTTAATCAGAGAATAAACATCTGCGGCTTGAATAAAGCGCTCTCATCTCCTCCCCATCACTGTTTCACCACTCTCCTCCTCACACAAACTCCACAAAAGCTCACACCAATAAACATGCATCCACAAACATTGAGCACAGAATAGTAAGGAAGCATACTAGCATACTCAGTTTTTGCAGTATGTGCGCATTACAGAATACCCAGATGACCTACTGCATAAGCCAAAATGTGAAGTTTACAATCCAAACACTGCATAATATATGTCATCTCAGAAAAAGTGCTTTAACAAAATTTGATTTGTGGATTTGATACACAGATATTTTTCCAAGCGCATGCAATGATTTGACCATAAACAACGTATGCTGCTTTGATTTGACCGTAAACGAGGTGCAACACGTGTGTTTTCTGTCAACAGCACCTCGCGTAAATATTGTTTATGTTCAGATCATAGCATGCGCATGCGTTGTGATACTCTCCAAAATGGCACCAGGGTGAAGCAGGGGAGACGAATTGTTGAAAACAAAAAAAAAAACAACAAAAAAAAAACAGAGTCATCATTTTTGTTTTCTTTGCACACAAAAAGTATTCTTGTAGTTTCGTAAAATTACATTGAACCACTGATGTCACACAAACTATTTTAACGATGTCCTTACTACATTTCTGTGCCTTGATCATGGTAGTACCCTTGCTGTCTATGGAGAGTCAGAAAGCTCTCGGATCTCATCAAAAACATCTTAATTTGTGTTTCAAAGATGAACAAAGGTCTTACAGGTTTGGAACGACAGGGTAATTAAATGACAGAATTTTCATTTTTGGGTGAACTATCCGTTTAACTTCCACCTCCTCCTCCTCCTACTACTACTAATAATCATAAATATGTTTAATGCAAACATTAAAAATATTTAAAAATTCTGCCTATTCATTATGGGGCATTTAAACAGAAAAATTACATAGTATCACGGTAAAAAATAATTGCCAATCTCTGTTATAATACTGGATGCTATTCAAACACACCAGAGTCAGTTTAAAATGCTTAAAACATACTTTAAGTGATATGAAGTAACACACATTATGCAGCAGTACCATTCAGCTCATGGCCCTTGTGTTCATTAGTGTGAGGCTAGCTTGCTGTCTAACGTACCTTCAAGGCTTGCTGTACTGAAGTGTTTCTCAGGCAGCGCGAGGGCAAACTACATTCCATCTTTAATCAATAGGCTCTGCAGAGGTCTTCAGCTCCCTTTGAAGCAGGGGCCTGGATCTGGTTTCCTAATCACCCCCACCCTTTTTCTTTTCCAGTACAATGAAGCTGTTTTCACATACTACATATAAAAGCAGAGCAGCAGCTTATAAAGGGACAACAGATAATGCAATTTCAGGCAGAAGCCAAAGAGGAAGAACCAGGCAGAGTTTCTATTCAATATCTTTCTCAATTACATCACATTACACATAAACTGGCAAGTCTTCAACTGTCTCACTTTGACGCAGACCCTCAGCCAATGGCACGAGGGCTTACTGTCAGTGCAGCCCATAGTTTTCAAATCACAGAGACTGAGGAGTGTTAATGAGACCAAAAGGCACTTTATGGAAAGGCAAGAAGTGGCTAGAGCAAGCTAAACATTCTTAATTGTTCAAGCTTTCTTTCTTTTTGAAAGTATAGAGAACAGAAAAGCAGCACATTGATCAGGCTAGAGGTGAGCACTAAACAAACCCAGCATGAGCAACAACTCACCACAGTGCAACGTCGATGGACTGTCTCCAGACAAACCTCACAACCTGCTTGGCCTCAGGTGTGCTACAGACCAGAGTAATTAGCTCTATTCATATCACTCTCTATTCTGTCTGGATTGCTTTTTTTCTCCCCCGGACAAGACCGTTTCATGCTCATCTCCATATGCTTTTCTGTCCAATGTCTACTGAAATTAGGGAACAATCCCTTTGAAGAGGAGAAATCTCTACTTCTCTGTTAAGCTGTTGTTACAAACCACATTTTTAAATTATTATTATTATTATTATTATTATTATTATTAATAACGATATTAGTAGGGCTGCAACAACTAATCGATAAAATCGATTATTATCGATAATGAAAATAATCGACAACGATTCTCATTATCGATTAGTCGGGTCTGCCCACAGTGCACGTCCAACTTCAGCCGGTGGCGTCAAATTACAGCACTGAATAACGCATTTCTACATACAAAATGCATCTAAAAATAGTGATGGAAACAGAATGAGATGCTAACGGGAGATATACGTGATCCAAGCTGCCCAAAACATGATAATTCTTTATTTTAAGCTTTAAGTTAAAGCATTAGCGGAATGCCCTGTCAAGCGCTTTGCCAGATGCGTGTGCGTCCTCAGCGCAAAAACGTTCAGTTTACTGTCATATCCTTATCTGTAAATGTCACAAATTCACGCTAGCATTTCCATTTTTGCATAAAGTTCCGTCCTGACAGTCTGTGCTAAGTTTAAATCTTTACTGAATGAGTGCCGGGCCGGCGGCGGGCGCGTGCACGCGCGTCAGAGAGGGAGACAATATTCAGCGCAAAAACATTCATTGTGCTGAAATATCTGTTGTTGAATGTTAAATTAAGGTTTACAAGTCAACATGTAGTGCACGTATTTTATGAGAGTAGGAACTGTAAAGGGATAACCGCGTATAGTTGTCTGAATATAAATATCAGACGCTTCATAGCCGCCTTTTACAGGATAAAGAAATTACAGCACGTGACTGTGATCAAAAAGTGAACACGTGTTCCTGCAGAACATTACTCTTACCTGTTGGTTAACACTGAGTTTGTGTTTTTATTCTCTTTATTATCTTAATTTTTGATGAAGAGATTTAAACTATAGGCCTATATACAGTGCTTAAATTTATTAAAACAAATTTATGTAAGGTTTGTGCCACTGCTGCTCTAAACTAACAGTATTGGTGTTTACTAAAATCATTTTTTAGCTATCTGTATTGGTTAGTCCTCCAATATGTGTAAGCTCTTTAGGCTATTTCTAATGCTATAATATAATTATTGCTGTTATCTATGAAAGAATGAAAGACCTATAAAAGATTTTTTCAGATACCCAGTTACAGTCAAAAAGTACCTAAACAATGCCAGCAAGAATGCATGCTGTTATGAAAGGCAGGAGGCCTTTTTTGTGAATGTTTAGTTGTTTCAGTTTGTTATTTGCCAAATAAATGACAATAACAGTTTTAGATTTAAACAATTCTTTGACAGATTCCTAAATATTTGTGTTTTCTCTTTATTATGACAGGTGCTCTAATAAATTGTTAAGCACTGTATGTTTTCATAGCATTCAGTTGGCACGTTTGTTTGAAGAACATTGGGCAGAATGTGGAAGTGATTTTTTGTCAATAAAATAAAAAAAAAATCTAGGTTTTTTTAATCCGATTAATCGAAAAAATAATCGTCCAACTAATCGATTATCAAAATAATCGTTAGTTGCAGCCCTAGATATTAGTACAAGTGACATTTGAATAAACCTCAATCCTAGGCATGAATCAGTATTAAAATTCTGTCCAATACCCTTTAGTGTTTTCACATTAGAGCTGAATGGCCAAAATTAAATTCCTGCCATATTTTTGGTAAATTTGGTTTAAAAAACAAAACAAATCCCCCCCCCCCCCACTAAAAACAACATACGAAAATCATGAAAACTGTACAGCATGAAAAAGATTTTTAAAAATTATTACTATCATGTAAATGTACTCCTATTTATTCATATTATCATCCATAACACTGTATAAGTTCAAAAAATTATGCGTGTGTGCAAGCACACTGGCAATAAAGCTCTTTCTGAACCTGATTTTGAGATTTGCTAAAGACTACATTTATTAAAGTAGTGTTTGGAAAGATTAACTGTCAAGTGTAGAGATCGACCGATATATCGATTTACCGATATTTTCCCCGATATTTAAGCATTTTACCATAATCGGATATCGGTTTTGTAATATGGGATTCACCGATAAATGCCGCCATCTTGTGGGTGTTATGAGAATTGCGCACAGGATCGCCATTGCAGCGCGTCTGAGGGGAGACGAGACAACAACAACGGCATGCACAAGTACTTGATTTGCTGTATTTAGTAAACTTTATTTAACATAACAGACATTAATGCACAAATTAGATGCATTACATAAATGCCTGTTATGTAGTTTATGCAGCTTGGCTCTAAGAAATAGAGAGCAACTCACGGAGTCATAAACAACTGGTCCTGTCCCAATAAAGATGCAATCCTTGCCTGAATTAAATAATATGCAGCCATGAATGAGCACATGTTGTAAATAAAAGCGCTGAATTGACTCTCTCTGTGTCTATGCTCATCGTTAGTCTCGTGAAGTCGGAGTCACGTATAGTCTAAAGGCCCGGGTAAGTTTCACTTTCCGAGTTCTGTCCTGTCTCGAGCACAGCCGCATCCGTGCAGCTTTCAAAGTATACTCGCCGCGGATGAGTGCGGACGGACGAGCTCGACACACTCAAAACCGTCAAGTCCTCTCCCAATACGGATGTAACTTTGCAAACAATACAACCATGAATGCGCGCATGTTGGAAATGAAAGCGCTGAATTAAATTTTCTCTCTGTTGTATATTTGCTCATCATTAGCCTTGTGAATCCGCTTCATATTGCTGTTCGCTCAGCGGGTTGATGCTCAGGAAATGCTCCAGCACGGCCTCCGCATGTAACTTTTAAGATTCACTTGTTTAAAACACCTTTAAATTGTAGCAGCATTTACTATATAATTTATTTCGCTAATAAACATTTAAATAAATACATATAAAAAATACAATAAAAACTCTATGGAAATTAATAATTTATCTCCGCGAGCGATCGCAGTTTGAGTATTCTTTGATAAACCGCGCTGTCAGCAGGCATTTCATAATCTACAAGGACAAAAACAATAATTTTGAGAAATGCAATAAAATACTTTGTATTTATAAAAAATAAAAATAAAAGTTTGTTATATTCCAATATTCCAGAGAATATTATTCAGTGAATTAACATTATCCAGTGAATTATTCTCGAGTCTATTAAACAGCTTATAAACCTAGTAAAACTGTAATTTAAAATGAAGTTGATATGACTCCTGTCTTTATTTTCTCCATTTGAAAACATTAGATATTCTACATTCATTTTGCTTATTGTTAATATTAGTGTTGTTGCTGCTGATGCTTTTTATAAATAAAATGTTTTTTTATTGTTGTAATATGAAGATTAAATTGAACATGAAAGAGTGCAAATTTTAAACACAAACAAAAAAGATGACTGAAAATAGAAAAAACCAAAGTGCAGTTTGTTCTTACTTCAATCAGTCATTTATTTACTTTATAACAGTAAATAAATATCGGTTCTGCATATCGGTTATCGGGCACATAAACATGCAAATAATTGGTATCGCTATCAGTTCTAAAATATCAATATCGGTCGATCACTAATCTAAAGTAGAATATTTAAAAATACATTTTTTTCCTAATCATGCATCCCTAAGTATAATTATAAAAAGAAAAAGAAGTAGAAGTGTGTCTTGGTGGAACCAAGGTTGGATTTTCATTGCATCATGTTCTGTGAACAAAGCTTCATGACGGAAAATCCTCTGTCACAAAGGAAATAGTCACAGCATCATTAGCACAGCCTCCAAGCAAATCAAAGCAGCAGATTGCTGTTTTTGTGTCTTGTTCGCTCGATGTACTGCACCCTCCTTCCTTTCCAACACTCCATTTGGTGGAAGGCTGTTGCATTTCGTCATTTGTAATTGAAATGAATTCTTCCATGTCAGCAGGGCAGATTTGCCCACATCTTTTGTCTCAGGGCTTGCTGCTTTGTCAAGGCTCCCCCCTCGATCCTCCAAAGGCAACCAGACGTACGTACATACATTTGTATTAATAAAGCAGAAGGCTGTGTTCATTGGCTGAGCACACACTGTGATGATAGAATATGACTGGGCACTGAACCAGATGAAGCAGTGCAGAACTTGCACACACACACACACACACGAGAACAAACGCACACGGGTTTCACACTGAGATCGGATGTAGTTTATCAGCATGTCGTCTCAAGTATTGTATTATTGCTGCCTTGTAAACCCCCGTCGAGTGCATCAATCACAACAAGTTTATAATCATCTCTGGCACGTTGTTATTCATTTTTTCATAGTTTTTGCAGTTGCGGAAGCACAGTAATTTAGTGTTTGCACTCTTTTTTCATTAAGCAAGTGTATAAAAGGGGTTTTGTTCCTACTATTTGATACGTAACAGTCCTTGCTATTGTAAACTGTGTTAGCTGAGAAGAGGTTTGTTGACAAGAGAGCTGAGCAGCATGCTTTGTTTACTTTCATCCACATAATAACAGTAGTAAACAGAAATGACCATGATCGTAAAACATTTCTCACCTCCAGGGCTCTATTTGTTGAAAGCTCCATGAATTCAGAATTGGAGTTTTGTAGCTTTGTGTATAAACTGTTTGTATGTGAAACACTACTTCTCAAAATATTTGAGAAGGAGGAATTCAAACTTTTATTTAGCAAGGATGCATTAAAAAGTGACTTTTATATTGTTACAAAATATTTCTGTTTCAAACTAATTGTTCTTTAAAACTTCCTGTTCATCAAAGAATCCAGCTGTTTTCAACATAATCAGAAATGTTTCTGAGCACCAAATCAGCATAAATCAGAATGATTTCTGAAGGATCATGAAGACTGGAGTAATGGTAGCTGAAAATTCATCTTTCCCATTGTGGGAATAAATTCCAGTTTAAAATATATTAGAATAGAAATGAGTTATTTTTGAAATTGTAATATTTAGCATTTCTGTTTTTTCTGTATTTTTGATCAAAGAAATGCAGCTTTTGTGAGATTGAGACGTTCAAAAACATGAAAAAAATCATACTGACGGTAAACTTCTGAACAGTAGTGTACACATTTACAGTCTTTCTTTTTCTGGAAAATGGGCTGTTATTTAACTCATAATTTTTATTAATACTTAGTATTATTATTAATTATTTTTTATAAAAAAAAAAAGAAATAAGCTACTTGCTGTGTGCCAACATGGTATGGTAATGTTTAAGATATATACTGCAGTATATGCAATATAGTTTTGTTTGTGTGCATATGAATATGGTATGTGTGTGGTATGACTGTGTAAAGCCAAAATACTCTCCCCGTTAAAGAGCATCTCAGCTGGACACTTTAATTGCCACTTTTCCTGTCTACAAATACAGTAAAATTGTGTTACCTTCTCTCTTTTTCTGACTCCTTTTCTAGGCTTGCTCTGTGTTTTTAAATAGGGTCCTGTGATGCAGAAACCCACTGACAGAATCACAGAATCCAGTCATGTCTCAAAATTTGGCAGATTTAATCAAATTCAAATTGTGATATGGATTATTGTCTGTGATAATAAAATTGAAGGCAATGTTTCATTTGATTACAAGTTTTATTAATTCATTTGATTACACCATTTTTGATGATAAATTTGTGTTAAATGTTAAATCACAGAATATATCAAATTAAAACAGAACGTGAAAAAACATGAAATTTGTAAAAACAAATTTCATAGGACCCTATTATTGTTAAAATGGTAATAAATTATAGGGACAAATTCTCACTGTTAACTAGTTGTTTATTAGCATGCCTATTATTAACTCTTTCCCCACCATTGACGAGATATCTCATCAATTAAGTGACAACGCTTCCCCGCCATTGACAAGTTTTTACAGCAATCCGTGTTCTAGGTGTATTACGGTAAGGAAAGCCCTAGCGCATGTCCTGAATGAGTTACAGGACTTCCCGGGTCTTCCGGGTGTGAATACAAGACGATCGACATAAACTGAAGGATTAGAGAAAATGTAGATCATATGTAGATCATGTTTTGACCATTTTGCATCTGATCGGGATGAAGTAGTCAGTGAGGGAGATGCATTTATACATACACACATACTTACACACACACATATAGGCTACATACATACATATTTATATACACACGTATATAGATCACGCACACACACACACACACACACACACATATATATATATATATATATATATATATATATATACACACACACATACATATACATATTCAGATCAACGGGTTATTGGTCTATCCACGACATAAACATGTGTGTATGTGTGTGTGTGTCTGTTTGTTCTGTTTATTGAATGCAATTTCAATTATTCATATAATTATTTACAGGTGAAAGAATATGATATCTGAATGTATTTTGCTTGAAAATGCACTACTTTGATAAAAATGCATTTTTCTCAGTTTTTTGTCCAAAATGTTGTATTTCTGATGAAACCTATCTGCATTCAAGTGGTGATAAAACATGAACACGTGAAGATAGAGTAAAATAGTTTTGTTTTTTTGTTTTTTGTTAAAAAGCAGAGCCTTGGTTCTTTATTTTGATATATATATTATGTTCATATAGTCATAGCAGAACATATTCTGAAGGCCGTCCAATTTAGGTGAAAATCATCAAAAATGCTGGTGGTGGCTTGCAACTTTTTTAAAAAACGCTGGCGGGGAAAGAGTTAACGTATTGGCTTTTTATTATTACTTATAAAGAATATCTTCTGCATGACCATATTCTATATCCCTAATCCTACCCAATACCTAAACTTAACAACTACCTTACTAACTATTAATAAGCAGCAAATTAAGAGTTTATAGAGGTTAATGGTTAATGGAGTTAATAATTTGTTATTAGTGAGAATTAGACCTTAAAATAAAGTGTGACCGTTCTTTAAATTCAATTGATTACTCATGCTTTTTGATTTATTAAACTTTAAACCAATAAAATGAACTTCAGAAAACAGAATTTGGGAAAATAAAAAAGCAATTTCATAGGGCCCTAGTTTTGTCATAATATTGCTCAGGAGTTCTCAGTTCAATCAAATGTAAATGTAAATCAAAATGTATACTTCAGTTAAAAAAGAAGCTATTATTGACACACAATAAGTGTATAGAGCTATAAAATTTATAATGATATCATACTGTAGTTCAGAAAAATTGGTCTTAGAAGTTACAGAAATTATTATTGATCTAATTTCTCTTTAACAAGCAGTTGAGATATTGAAGACGCAAATGTAGATAGACTGTGAGGGCAAGAGTGGCGAAGTGAGAGACACAGACAGCGGGACAGAAAGAAAAGATGAGGAAAAATAGAAGGGTAACTTGTTTTGACTGACAGACTGCTGGAGGGCTAGTCATTTCAATGGAGAAAATAAACAAGAGGTAGAAGGAGCTGGAGAGGTTGATGGATGTGATTAGAACATTGACCTATCAAGGAGACTGAGACTCTGCGGGTGGGTAGCAAATGTGTTTATATGTGTGTGGTGTGAGGAAAGACATTAAATATAAGAGGAAAAGGGAGTGAGGACAATGCTTTGGGATGTCCCTCAGCTCTGTGCGTGCATGTAGTCTCTAACGGGTGTTTGGCAAACAGTGTATGGCCTGTAATTGTTTTTCATCTACACAAATAACGTTCTCACACACCTGCTCCATTACGTGCTTAAACACCTGTGTGGCAGTTTGATCACATGCTAAACAGACTTGTACTGCATCACCAGTCTGCATTACTGCTAAGACATGACTGTGTTACGTCAATAAAAAGTGACCGTCCTTTAAAACTAATTAGGCATTAAAAGCCTTACAAGGCACTTTATTATCTGGTGGTTCCTGGTGATTAGGCAGTAAACTTATATGACGTTTTACGTCATACTGATATTTATGCAAATATGTTGGTCTGTATGATCTACACTCTAAATATCAGGGAAAAACTCCACCCTGCAGCAGATTCTAAAGATTTCATTGGTCATGTCAGTCACAGTGCTGATTGCCTACACAACACTGAAACAAATACTAACCCCTAACCCTAACCTTAACCTTAGTATAGCTTTGGTAGCACATTGTGATAGTTAGTTACTGTTTGTCATGATCGGATCCATCCATGATATTACAGAACTCTTAACTGAATCTGTGAAGTCTGAACTTTCACTGACAAGTGACTGAGTGATTGAACTGACCGACCAATGAAATCAACTGCAGGGAGGTGTTTGGGGAAAAAAATGCACAAAGAGCACACAAGGGGAGGGAGATATGTTGACTTGTATAAATTAAGGGTGTTTGAATTCTACACAAATCTCTGGGTCAGTTATTGATTACATGTCTCCTGGTAGTTACTTCTTTTAAGCAATGCTAAAGGGTGTTTCTTCAACTATGGGAAAATTTTATCTTGTGGATTTTTAGAAAATCTTCTCAATTTTTAATAAAAATCAGCCTGTTGGACTTAAGTCTCCAAAGTTGAAGAAAACCCTTAAATTGAAAACCATTTTTTTTTTCGATTACAATCGAGTCATTTCAGTAGGAATGTATGCAATCTGGAGTTTCGTAAATTTGTTGTGTTGACTAATAGAAAGCTGCTTGGTTTGAAAGTGACTTGTGTGTGAGTTGTGCTTCATACATCTTGATAAATTTTTTTTGTTTGTTTGTTTTTTTGCTTGCAAATTTTTGCCCAAAATATGCTAATGTGACCACACATTAAATCTCTGGTCCAAATGAAAGAGTGCAAGAATTTTCAGTTTACAGTACTGAAAATTGACTGCTCTCATACCGCCCGCACTATGTTCCCTCGCAATCATTCTCACAAAAAAGCATCTTTATTTGTCATGTAATTACTGAGAGCTCTCGACTGTAATGTGCTTTTGCTTTGACAGACTCTGACATGATCTATTTGATTATATTCAGCTTGCCTCAATGGCGAAAACAACAAAAACTGTTTGTGTTTGCATCAACCATGTGCCTTTGGGCACTGGACTCCAAAACCAAGAATGACATTGAAGATGGTTTTGGTGGCAACAACATAATCAATCACATCTCAATTCCTGTGATTCGATTCTAGAAAAATATGAATGTATGATCACAGAGGGAAATGAGAGGTTGAGAGTAAGAGAAAATCATGAAGTGAAGGGACCAATTCATTGGCCAGTGTAAATATTTATGTGCTAATGGTTACTGTGTGATTATGCTTGATATGCTCCTGTTTGTTTGAGGAGAAACATCAACAGTGCAGAAATCAATGGAGATAAATAGAGCAGGAGAGAAGGAAAGCACAGCCGGAGAGGAATAGACAAACATAAAACAGTCTAATAGGAACTGCTTTCTCCTTCACCTCTTCTTCCCTTTGTATTTCCCATCGATAGGTCTCTCTCTGTTCTCTCAGGTCAGATCACTTACACTCCATCCCTTGAGAATCTGCTGTAGGAATGGGAATCTTAAGGAATTTAATGATTTGGTTCCCGATTCAAGATTCCTTGAATACTTCACTAAATATTTGAAAATAAGACATAAAATTCTTATTGCATTCACTGCCCTCGACAGTGTGTTGCCAAATAAGGAGAAAAATTCTTATTTCAACAGCTGATATTACAAATCAGAAATAAATGTACACATACTCAATGTGGCACAGAGGTAGAACAAATGCTGTTCAATAATTTTTTAAATTTATTTCTATTTAATAAATGCTTTTTATTCATCAAAAAAAATAAAATCTTGATCA
>JAFVLL020034639.1:0-62445 GCA_021397915.2 Tor tambroides
ATTTGTAAAATAAACATAATATCTGCAATATGGTGCACTGATTAAAGTAATAGTTAAAAAAACAAAAACAATTGTCATCATTTAGACTATGTAAGTTTTTAAAAAAAAAATTAATAGCAAAAATGCCTTAACTTGATCAATTTGACAGTATAGACATTTAAAATAACATTACATATTTTAAATAAATGCTGTTCTTTGGAACTTTCTATTCATCAAAGAATGTATCTCAGTTTACATTAAACAATATTAAGCAGCACAACTGGTTTCAACATTGATAATAATGTTTCTTGAGCAGCAAATCAGCTTATTAGAATGATTTCTGAAGGATCATGTGACACTTAAGACTGGAGTAATGATTCTGAAGATTCAGCTTTGCCAACACAGAAATAAATTAAATTAGAAAATATATTAAAATAGAAAACCATTATTTTACATTGTAATATTTTTTTTTTTTTTTTTTTTTTACAATATTAGTGTTTCTACTGTATTTTTGACCAAATAAATTCAGCCTTAGTGCACATAAAACACTTTTCTGTCTTTTCTTGATTTTCTGTCTTCAAAACATTCAATCTCCGACAAGACAAAGAAATTAATCCACACAATTTGACTGGTATATTCCAAATGTTCTGTAGTGACACGATCACTGAAGTGACAACTATCAGTGAATGACAAATAACAGTCTAGTGTAAAGGCAAGTTTTATGAGCCATTTGTGCACTCAATAGGCACAGATAGTTCATGCATATGTTTATGTGAGACATAACTCTTCTAAAATCTTTGCTAGTTCATGAACTACAGCCCTGCGCCAGGCTGGAGGAAAAATGTTGTGAATACCCAGGCTGACATGAAAATAACCTCTAAGTAAAATACAACATCCGATTTCCCAGAATATGAATGAAAAGGCTGCTGCTTTTACATGCTACTTAATGTTTGTGAGTGTTGCCTTAAACCTTTTGGCAACACTGTTTTGCTAAGGAACAGAAAGTGCCCTGTGTCAATAACCTTGTTAGTGCTCTCTTTTGTTCTGAACTTGACAGTTCCTTAACTAAATGGCCAGGAGCTAAATTTGCTGTTCCTCAATGGGAAAAGAGCAGGCTGCTTTCCTCTGTCAGGATAATCACAGAAAAGCATAAAAAAAAACTTTAAAGTAAGTGTTTATGCAAAAATGTACATTTTGACATCCTTTACTCACCATCATGTCATTACAGCTTAATGCTGGTTGTCCTTTTCTGAAGATTACAAGCTTCAAAAAATGACAGCAAAGCACCATAAAAGTATCATAAGTGTAAAAATGGTTCATCTGACTAATATGATAGCTTTGTGTGAGAAACAGACAAATTGTTATTCACTGATAATTTTACTCCTTCAATGACCAGGAAGCTGGTACATTGAGTCAGTGAGTTGAACTCAAGAACTAGATCAGTTTGATTCCTAAACAAATCATTCAGAGTGGTTTTGTGAACTAACACAAAGGTATCATATGGCATCAGACTTGGAATATAGTGCATGAGTCATTTAGAGCACTTTAATGATACTGATGATACTGTGTGAAATAGGTGTTGATGTGATGATACTGTGTGACATAAGGACTAATGAATAATGGAAGATTTTTCTTTTTTTTTTTTGGTCAACTATTCCTTTAAGAAATTATTTTCCAATGAAATTAAGTCTAAACTCAACACAATAAAGTGTTTGAATGAATAGAGGGGAAAAAATTGTCTTTAAATTGCCAAATAACACAAGTGAAAGCTACTGGGTAATTATAGCATTTGGCTTTCCACACTGCCCCGAGGACTTTGAAATCTGTGTTATGACAAGAATACAGTTTTACTAACACGGCACACCTCTGAAACCACAAAAAGTCATTCCTGACAGGATGTTAGTTGCTTTTAACAGATACCTCCGATCATAAGTGTTAATTGATAGATATAAGCAACCCATTTATTTTATTTCTGATGGCTACAACAGATGAACTTTTGCTTTCATATTCATCTTTGTTGTACTGGAAGAAAAGATTAGACTTCAAATGGCCTTACTTTCATATGAATCACATTTCTGCTGTGCCTCAGGGGTCACGTTCACTTTCAGTAAGAACATAAGCTGCCCGTGATTCCAACTGTCATCATTTCCATTCAGAGACTTTGATGTATGGAATTATGCCATTTACACAGATAGGAACAGAGTAATGACAGCTGAAGCTTTGGGAGGATTTGGAGACAATAATGAAGCACACTTTGCACTTCTCTTTGCACTTTCCTCACACAAAAGCACAGTTTAAATTTCCTCTCCTCACTAAGGCCCCCAGGACAGGGCAAAGAAACTTCACTTTTGAGATGATCCATCTGGACACTTTGGTCTCGTAATCGTGAGCATTCTTACATGACTAAATTCATACTGCAAAATAGCACCCCAGGTTGTGAGGAGTATCCGATCTTTGTGTTTAAGCCAAGAACCGAATGTTACCTGTGTGAGAAGCTCAGGTGATTTAATGCAGACACCTGGAGATTATGTGAAATTATGGAAAGAGTGTGTTGCATGAGGAGAGGTAATTATGTCTGATAGCCATCGGAGAGGGGGGAGACCGCAGGTCTCCTCTGTTAATCTCGGACCAGTTGTGGCCAATTAAAATCCCACCCGGCAGCCAAGACTGACGGAGCTGTGGAGGGGGGCATTATCTGCTACTTTCATCTGATTAAAACGGCGCAGAGAAAAGCCGCTAATGGGACAGACGTGATTCACAGAGAGCAGGTAGAGGGTATGCATCACGTACACACTCATTACGTCAAGTAACACCTGCTGAGAACTTCTGCCTCGTATTTAAAAAGTATTTTCAAATATCATTTTATGGTTCTGTCAACTTCAAACACAATCGATTTAATTAATAATTTAATACATCATTTAATATTTTAATTATTAATAATTAGAACTACAATTTTAATAAATGTACGAAAAATTAAAGGTGCAGTATGTAATATTGACAGCTAGTGGTTGAAATGGGTGCTGAAGTCCAAATTCAAAATATTGGAGAGAGTTGTTTCTCCCACCCCCTCTTCCTCAGTGGGTTGCCAGATTGAGGAAGTTAATGAGTTGATTTATCTACGCTTTAATATTCCTCTGCTCATAGAGCTTTTTAGATGGACGCCTAGGCATTTTAAGCTGGGTAGAATCTGCGATCTCTGAGCCAGTTTGTTTGCTCACTTCCATGGCTGCAATACGCTGTTGTTTTCCGCCAACTGGCAACCTGGGGTGTTGGAATACTATTGAGTAAATCGGCAGTGGGCGGAATCACACAGTCCAAAACAAAAACAGACATTCTGACACAGAATGCACATTTCAAAATAGAATAACTGGCTGTAGCATTGTTTTTCAGAGAAATAAGTATGCAAACTTAGTATGTTCCTAAATATCTGCAAATATATTATGGTATTTTTATGCTTTAGTCCAGTCAAAACAAAACCTGGATGGTTGGTAGGATATATATTCTCAGGGATATTCTGTTCTTTAGACATGGATTGAATGTAACTATGTGTATATATTTGCCCGTTTTATTGTCTGCCAGGCAAAAAAAAAAAAAGTAATAGCGCACGTCTCCACAGCAAACATAATGATTTGAGGGTTCAGAGCACAAACAGTGCTGGTTCAGTTATAAGCCAAAGTTTAATGCTTAGGGTGAGTGGTCTGTTCAAATCCATAACCATAACCAGTGTCAGGAAGTAACTAGCTCCTTTGTAATTTAATTACAAAATAAATGTAATTGTAATCAGTTACAACTACTGCCAGAGCTTTCTGTCATAGCTATGGAAATATTTGATTTCAAAAATAGTATTATAGCTATAGCTACATCTATGATTTTAAATCTGTATTTAACCTCAGAATGATCTCAAAGTAAGTCTGATTTTGTGGTGGCTGTGCTTTAAAATTAAATTACTATAATCCTAATTCAAGTGATGAAGGATTTCGAAAGTGACAGTAATCAGTGTTGAAGGTTAACCCTGCCTGCTTTAAATGTTTCAAAATGATTAACAGTTGAAAAAATTAGAAATTTTGAAAAGTAATCAAATGTAATCAGTTACATTACTTTAATTAAGTAACTGAAATAGTTACACCACTTATTACATATTAGATAGGGTAACTTGTAATCTGCAACCTATTACATTTCCAAAGTAACCTTCCCAACACTGACCATAAGTATGTGCAACAGTAATAGTTACGTTTGCCTGAATCTATGTTTTCTCTGAAGGCATTATGCTTTCTGGAAGAACGTTAATGGTGACAGTAACTTTACTAAAGTAAAGACGTGTCATGCTAAAGGCTCGACTCCTGTCTCCATTAGCAGCCTAATGAGAATCAGTCAGAATCACAAACTGTAACGGACTAATCCTGGCCAAATCCCAAGCATATTTGAGGGGCACCAGACTACTGATTCCCGGCTAATGGGTAGAATGAGGATGAGGGTACATTCCAGTAGAAGGACGGCCATTGCTCTTGGTCATGGCCTCCTCCAATCACCACCATTCGGTGGAGTGATGCACAGCATTTATGCACAAGATAAGTTAGGGGTTAAAAGGCCTATTACGTCCCGTAATGCCTTTTGCTCACGCCATGGCCTGCAGTACCAATGAGCTAATGCTAAATCACAAAGATCTATGTGGGAAAAACTTTCAAGTGCACTCAGAAATGCACACACTCCCGTTCATTCACACAGAGACATAAACACCTGAGAGAGGTCAAGGTGCTCATGTGAGCGCATGGACATCACAGGTTAAACACACCGTAAAGCAACAAGGTGGAGACAGGCTTCTCGTCAAGTGCACTTCATCTTTTTAACTCCCCCCCCCCCCCCCCATAACGAACCGAGAGGAGGTTTACACCTTCTGGTACAAGGGACGTGTTTACACTACACTAAAGCCTCCGCATATTTACAACCAGCAGAGCGATCCCAGGTACTTAAATGTCTGCGGACGGTGGGAGATGGTACAGAAAACAGAGCCGCCACTCTGCACTCGCCGCTAATCCTCAGGCATCCCGCTCTGCTATCGAATAAGAGGGTCTGGATCGGGATGAGAGCTACATTCGGAATAACATACAAGCGTATTATGTCTGCAATATATGTATTTTTGAAATAAGTCTTCTATGCACTTCAAGGCTGCACTTATTTAATCAAAAATACAGTAAAACAGAAACATTGTAATTTTACCTAATTTTATGCCTGTGATGGCATCATTACTCAAGACTTCAGTGTCACATGATTCTTTAAAAATCATTTTAATATGCTGATTATATGCTCAAGAAACATTCCTTGTTATTAGCAATTTTAAATATAGTTGTGATGCCTAATATTTGTTGTGTGTGTTCTTTAGGATTATCTGATGAACAGAAAGTAAAAAAGTATTAATTTATTTATAAAAATCTCAAAGACCCCACATTTTTATTTTTTAGTGCATATGAATATTGCATTATGTAATATGTATATCACAATTTTTTTCTTAAATAATCTACTAAAATTTGTAAAATATGCTGTATACTTTTGCACCCGATTTGCACTTGCATTTGCACTTAAATCAAAAATTTAAATAAAAAAATAATAACACCTATGACGTATCTGTTAAAATTGTTATAAAAATGCATTATATATATATATATATATATATATTAAACAGTATAAAGTGTGCAGTATTCAGTAAGTTGTAAGATAGTTTTAGCTGAATTTGTAAAAGCATAAAGATATGTCAGAAATACTAAGAGTATAATACAGTTGTATGCTATTTTGAATGATCCATTAAGACTACATTAAAAAAGGAAAGGTCAGGGTGTCATTTGACCCCTGCAGGTAAGACAAGTGCTCCGGTGCTAATGCGCTCATCTCTTTTTGTGGCACGTTAGCTGTGGTGTCGGGGCACGGAGGTTTCCAGAGGTTACCTGGAGTGATTTTCATGAAGACAAACAGCCCCCTCCCGCCTCGCACTCACTCACACGCCTCTGCTAAGTATGCTGAGGAGAGCGGGAGAGTGAGGGATGGAGTTAAATGGAGAGAGAGATTGAAAGCGAGGGATGAAGATAAGTGGAACGGGATTAAGTTGTCTTGAGTCTGTCTGAGGGTCTACATGGCAGAATGGCAGCTGCTGAAGTGTTTATCAACAGGAGTCCTGCTCCGACGCTCTGTTTGTTTTCAGCTGTATGCAGACAGCTCAGCGGTTCACACGCAGAGACGCTCAGGGCGGCACAAGCTGAGGTTCAAACGCTCATATCTCTTCATATATGATGTACAATTCCACCTTAAGTCAACATGAAATAAAAATTTTAATTAAAAAGTATTAAAATTTAAAAGTAATAACGTATTTACTTTTTTAACAGTCTTACTGTAAATTTGTCAATATATATTTTTTTAACAAATTAGAATAATTTTGCAAACATTTTCGTAAAAACAAAAAATTATTTCCTGTCATATAGAGGCCACTCTTCATGATCAACTCCTGTTTTGCATATTTTTTCTGGAAAACTAAAGTCATGTTACAGGATTACAATGTTGACTATTTTAAATTCACTGGTTCTTATTTTTTTCTTAAACAATCAATGAAATAGTGCTTTTAGACTGTTTTTTAGACTCTTTAGACACTGACCTAATATAATTATTCGATGTAACTTTTGATATTTTAAGTTAATATTTCAATTATTTTATCTGATATGATAATAATAACAATGATGATGATGATTATATTATTATATATATAGTGTGTGTGCATTATTTTGATTATTATTCATTATAATTATTAATGAATTTTTTATTAAATTTATTTATTTTCAATTAATTAATAATTTTTTATTATTTACTAATTAAATATTAGCTTTTTACTAACCCCAAGGGTTTGAGAAATTTATTCATTTTTGTTTAAATTATTAATTTATTCCACAGCTGGTTATTAATACATCTGGTCATGTGACGTGCTGATAAACAAATAAAAGATTTGTTTTATTTTGATTGTTTTTATTTTTTATATAATTATTTTAATTGAATTTACCTTAAATATTTTATAAATGATTTTTAATTAAACATTTAGTATTATTTACTATATTAACATTTTTAATTAAATCATTTTTTGTTTTTTTTAGAATTTGCTAATTAATTAGCTTTTTATTAACCCCAGGGGTGTGTAAAATGTATTCACTTTCGTGCCAATTAATAATTCAATCCACAGCTAGTTATTTAATCAGCTGGTCATGTGACCCGGACACGGTGGACTACCCTGATGTAAAATAAAATGGGTTTATCTTCATTTTATGCACATGTACATCAGCTTAAACACCCTGTATTTGTCAAAAGTACCTTTCATGTTTTTAATGACTTACATTGAGCCAGTCCCTGTTTTAAGCTGTCAGGCAGCAGAGTGCAGTTTCTTATCTATGGTGGCCCTCGCGGTGCTCTGGGTTTCTGGTCCTATGGTCAGCATGGACAGTGTCCATAGAGTGGCATGCAGCGATCAGCATGGGCCCTGCTGGGATAAGAATGGCAGCGGTTAGGTGTGTGATGAGGAAGGTGACAGGATCCTGTGTGAACTAACTGATAGAGGAAGCTATTCCTGCTCATTCCCACGGACCGGCCCAAAAAACATACACTAGATTGTCAGGAACACCAGCAACACTGCTGACAATGCAGAAAGTGACAAGTGTGTTCGCTGTCACCTCTTTACAGGGGCAAAGCAAGACCCTCGCGTGTGCGTTTACATGCAGACGCTCTAACAGACATACACACACGCACCACGAGCAGTGCTGAAGCTGTGGTCTCCAATGGCTGGTCTATGTAACCTCTCAAACTAATTAAATTGAGGTGCTGATGGCCTTTTCTGCACACTTTGATCATAAAACCAGGAAGGAAACAGAACAAAGCTCTGACAGGAAGACAGTCACCACGTGGCCAGTCGATTGCATGTATATGTGTTTCCAGAGGCCGTTGATTTAAAGAATAAGCACCTGTGAACTGCAAATACACAATACTGTTCAAAAGTTTGAGGTTGGTATACGTTTTAGTCTCATGTTCACCATCTATTTGATCAAAAATACAGTAAAAACAGTAATATTGGGAAATATTACACTCTAAGAAAAGTATCTCACAATGTACTGATGTTAATATGAAAGTAATATAAAAAAATAAATATAAATAAATAATATAATATGAAAGTAATATAAAAAATTTAAAAAAAAAAAATTTTAACAGGGGTTTTACGTGTATTTTGAGTTATGCATTGCATTGTGTTTTAGGGTTAAAATAAATGTTCATATTAACACAGTATATTGTGTCATTTTTCAGTGCTGAAAAAATGATGAAACATTCACATGTCATGATTATTTATAGTCACTTATAAACAGATGTAATAAATAAATTTTTACATTTTACATTGTCAAAACCAACAAAAACCAACAAAAGAGTATAAAAATATATAGAATATAAAACCTAACCATTCTAGACTGGTTTGGCTTTTTAAGTATTTTACAGATTTTTTTGTTTAAATGAAAAATTTAAATGAACTATTTCTACTGTAATATATTTTAAATTCTATTATATATTATATATATATTTTTTCAGCATCATTACTCCAGTCTTCAGTGTCACATGATCAGAAACCATTTAATGCTGATTTGCTACTTAAGAAACAATTCTTCTCATTATTGCTGTTATTAATGTTGAAAACAGTTGTGCTACTTAATATTTTTTTGATTTTTTTTCAGTATACTTTGATGAGGATAAAGTTCAAAAGAACAGTATTTATTTAAAATATTTTTTTAACATTATAAATGTCTTTACTATCACTTTTTGATCATTTAAATAGTGCTTGCAGAATATAGCAAAAGTATTAATTACTTTAAAAAAAAATCTCACTGACCCCAAACTTTTGAAGAATAGTGCACTTTTTCGCACTGTTGACTTATAATGAAATGGCTGTAAAATCCCTTCTTGTTTTTAACACACTAAAGTTTCTATTGTACAACAGCCCTTAATGTACAATTTCTGCTCCAGCTGATGTTGGTTTCTATTTTTAGTTCAGCTATTTGCACTAGAGAAACAAGGAGTGACATGCTTTGTCTGGCATTGAACCCGTGCTACAGGAGAATGGATGCGCTGGCAGTGCGGGAATGAGCTAAGTGATGTTTCACTCTTTGCCCTGCCTTTTTGCTTTCCGCTCTCGGTGTCATCCGTGGAAAGCATCCTCTCATTCAGCCGGTCTGTGGACAGATCCTCAGCCTACAGACAAAACATTGTCACCCATCACAACTGACTGCGGCAGCCATGCCTCTGCAGCAGAGCAGCAGATCTGGCCCTCGTTGGCTCGGCTCGAACCCCCAGCTCCGCTGACAGCTCCTCCTTTTGTCCATCACTCAGACCGCTGCAAGCCACCCCGGCACGCAGGCCAAAGCGCAAACAAGAGGACAAAAAGAGAAAGGAAGGCACAGATATAAAAGCCCTCCCCCCGGCTTCCTCTAATCCAATTAGAAGGCTGTAAATTTGATTGGAGTCCTGAGAGTGTGCCTTCAGCTGTCCGTCATTAGCGAGTGCTGAGAGGGGCTCATACCTCATAGCAGAGGTAAAGACTGGGATCAGAGTACAAGGAGACACGCAGGTGAAAATAGAACCGCAAAGGACATGTTTGGATACTGTACACTGTAAGAAAAAAGAGAGAAAAGGTGCTAGTATTTTTCTGCCAGGACACTATCTGTTAAGTTTACAGACATTTCCTTGAACCCTAAAACAATGCAATGCGCAATTTAGAATATGGGTAAAACACCTGTGAAAAATCAATACGGAAAATTCATTCATATTAACACATTACATTGTGCCCTATTTTTCATTGCTGAAAAATACGATGAAACCATTTAAGATTCCTGATTATTTACAGTCACTTATAAACAGATGGAAATTAATATAAAACCTAACCATCCTGGTTTGCTGGTCTGAGCTGGTTTAAAGCCAGCCAACAGACCAGCATGTTCTTACAGCGAGATGTTTTCACAGCAGGGTGGATGAGTTGCACATTCAAAGTCACTGTAAAATAGCTGATAAACAATTAACATTATCCACCATAACATATAAACACGGTTAGACTAAACAATAACTATATATACGCAATATATAAACAGTATTTTGTTTGGTAGAAAAATTGTTTATTATATTTTGATTATTATTAATAATAAATGTAATTATTTTATGGGCACTGATATTTTTATTACATTGTTTTTGCTGTCTTCTTGTGAAAGCAAAAATAAAAATAAAATAAAATAAAATAAAATAAAACCTGGGGTTTTGTTCATATTAAAACACAAATTATACAAAATGATAAGGCTTGTTTGTGTGATTAATATTAAAAAAAATATTTTATAAATAAACAACATTTGTAAATATCTCATTAATAAAAACATATTCATTATATTTTTTATCAAAGCAATTAAATAAAATAAAATAAATGAATGCAGGGTTTTGTACAGGTTAAAAAACAAATTAATAAGGCTTATTTTTGTCTACATAATATATGTGTGTGTGTACTGTGTTATGTATATATAAAGACGCACACACATACAGCACATATTTTGAAAATATTTACACGTATTTACGTGTGTATATTTATATTCATATAAATTATATATAAATATATTTAATATATAAATGTAACATTTTTCTTGTGTGTGTAGCCTATTTATATATACATAATAAATATACACAGTACAAACACATATATTATGTTTCTCATTTTGCTTTGCATTGTGGATAACAACATCTCTTTACTATGTCAAAAATCACTGACACACAAGGACTTAATTATAATAGACTTGCATCCTATATCACTGAATTCGACTGATCCTAGTTAAACCTGAACTGAAACTTAAAGATTTTTAGAAACAATACAAAGACCTAGAAACAACCTTGAAAACATCGGCTCTGCCAAAGACGAGTAAAACCAATAAGGCCATCTGATCAATCTTTTTAGTAAAACAAGAAGAAGTGATCAACATACAGCCTCATTTCTTCTTTGTCACACAAACACATGCGTCTCCGGGTGGCTTTGTTGGAGCTGCTGGGTTATGGGGGTGGCGGTGGTCAAAACCTTAGACACTGCGGTAACCAGGTTTGCTTGCCGGCCATACAACGGGACAGCAGGGCCCTTTCTTTAGGTCATTGTGTAATTATTGTGTCAGAGCTGCATTAGTCTGATGGCTGTCACAGGGCTGTCCTCAAGCTCTTAGGGTCAGACTAATGGATGTAGTTACAGTGGTCGGTAAACAAATTGACTGAGGAATCCATACAGGAAAATAAAAAGAGAAAAAAAGAGAGAGACCGAATGAGCAGACAAGAGTTAGACAATAGAGAGAATGACAGGAGAATGGAAAAAATGGAAAAGGTAAGAGAAGAACATGCAGGAGGGGAAGACGAAACCAGAAAAGACTGAAATCAATAAAAGTCTGCGGGATCAATAAGAGCTACATTTTCATCTGTAACAGGATTGACTCTCCGCAACCTGATATAACTATTCCCAGTGCATATGTTAAATAGAGGGAGTCCTGCCCTGGGGACGTGACTGACAAGACTGTATCATCTTAACACAATTTGACAAGAATTTTAAAGAAAAATATCCCAAAAATGACAGATTAACAGAACTGTGCATTTTATGGAACTAAACTATACTGGTGTGTTTATTATTTTTTTATCAGTCCACTTTGACTTCCATTGTATTTTTGTCCATATAATGGAAGTCAATGGGAACCTACGGAGCCCCGCACATGATATATCATGACATGATACATGGTCATATACACTATATTGCCAAAAGTATTGGGTCGCCCCTTCTAATGAACAGGTTTGACTACTTTAGTAATTTCTATGAGTACAAATCTTAATGTTAAAGCATATAATGATATTCTAGGAAATTGTGTGCTTCTAATATTATAGCAACAGTTTGGACAGGGCCCTTTTCTATTCTAACATGACAATGCCTCTGTGTATAAGGCAAGGTTCAAAAAGAAAGCGATTGATTCAAAGTGATTCAAACAATTTTGAAGCACTTCTTGGTTCCCAGCTGTATTTTAGGAAGGAAGGAAGAAGGTATATGGGACCTGAGATGGCAAAACTAGAGGCACAAGAGTATTTGTGACAATTAATATCTGCAGCGAGAACATTAGTGTACTCTCCGCTAAGTCAGTCAAAGATATGCTTACAGTCTTATCTTCTATTGGCTGGCTCCTCTCAGACTTGTCTTTTATTGGCTGGCTGCTCCTGATGAGAACCTATAAGCTGGGCCAGGCCTGCCCGACTGTCCCGTAGCAGATAAGTCTATCGCCATAGTCTGGGAAAGCAGGCCTGTTTCCACTTTCTCCATCTCCTGTGCTTTTCTTTCTCCTTCAGTGTAGGGTATTTGTGGGGACAGAGAGGCTGGACAGGATTAGAGTCAGCAGCGCTCCTACATTCATCATGGCCACCGCACGCTCTTTTGATCTCACTGCTGAGTGATCGTACAGGAAGATGTTCAGAGTCAGGAGGGCTTCTGCAAGTTATGGAGACCCGTAAAGAGAGGTCAGAGAAGAACAGAGATGTTTTTAACGCACCACTTTGTCTGACATGATCAGCTGGTTTATAAAAATCTGCTATCTGCAAATGAAATGACCTATGAACTGCATAACATATGTACAGTACAAGTATGTATTTGTACAGATGTTATTTTGAGGGCTCAACAAATAAAAAATCTGCTGGATTTCTACTTGCCCTATCAACTGGGCCCAAAATAAAACAAGATACATTCAACATTTTTTTGCATTTAAATTTAAGAGATTATATTTACATTCATACTTGTAAATAATGAAATTATAAACTAATAAAAATAAACTAATAAAATTATTTTTTTGAATTATAGACACTCCAGTGCTGAAGATTTTTTTTTTCAACTTGTTCAGATACAGTCCCTGTCAACTTTTTTAAAAGCCCCAAAACTAAAAATTATACATTTATTTTTTTTACATTTAAATTATTACATAATCTTAACATTTTTATTTACAATTTATTTAAAATGTTCTCATTTTTTTGAGCTAATTTAGATTTCAACTTGCCCTGTCAACATTTTTACAGCCCCAAAATAATAATAATAACAATAATAATAATAATAATAATAATAATAATAAATAAATACATAAATAAATAAATATGTAAATAAATAAATAATTTCATATTTACATTTATGCCTGTAAATTTTACAATTATTATTTAAAATGCATTTACATTTTTAAAAAAATATTTTTTATTATTTAAATATTATTTCACTCATTTTTTCATCTAATGTTTAATTTTCTCTTGACAATTAGCAAAAATAGCTGGAAATTATTTACTATATATCATGCATTATTCATAAAACTCCAAGACAGTCACAAACACTTTCTGGATAAATGAAGTAAAAAAACCTAATTCACATACAAAAGCAGATGTGACTGTGCAGAACAGACAATAACTTAATAAAAATACTTGCAGATGGTTACTAAATGAGACGCATTGAAATACTATGCATTTAAAGTGTCTCTTTTTAGTGAATTCACCCTTCAGTGTTACCATGCCAGAGATGGGTCAAGAGCAGACACCAAGTCTCATCCAATCAGTCAGTGACCCCAGACCTCCAAACCCCCAGCCAGTGGAATCTGGAGTCAGGAGCCAAAGTTAATCCCTGGCTCTCATCAGGATCTCTAAAGTTGAGCTGGGTAGAGGTAGTGTACCATGGTGTTCTCTCTCTCTCTCTCTCTCTCTCTCCCTCTATTACTGACATATGACAGAGCAGTAAAGAGCATCCTCAGCACTCATCTCCATAGCCCTAAATCACCCTAAACCTAAACAAGACATTCCAAACTCAAAGCCTTTTCACCACAGTAGCACCACAGAGCAGAGAGAAAAATCATCACGATGGCTTTTATCCATCATAACGGCTGACGATGCATTCTTCTCCTGTCAATGAGCCAATCCTTTGTCAACATTTGTATGTTCTTTAGAACAGAGGTTTTCAAACTTAAAAAACAAAGACCCTCAAATATGGCAATCCCTTTGCAAGGGATCCCCTTCCAAAATATATTAAAACATTGATTCTGTGAGATAAATACTGTAATATTGTAAATACTGCATAAAAAAGCGCAATAGTCAAACTAAATGAAATATTTGTTTTCAAAATTAAATAACTTTTATATTGTCATTTTACTTTAACAATTAAAACATTATCTGGAAAATTACATTTTTATTAAGTTTTTTAAAACACAAAAACAAAATTATTATTTTCATGAAAAAGGTGGATATGCAAACTTTTTAATGGTTAAAGCCAGAGCCATCAACATAACAAAACTATGAATATAGAATTAGAATTATGAATTAGAAATATCACCAAAATTGCTCTAATACGTCTAAATTAATAACTAAATCTAAATAATAACTAAATTAAATAATTGCTTTCAGAACTGTTTAAAAAAACTGTTGAAAGTGTATTTTATGGTAACTAAAGTAAATTAAACTTTAAAACAAAAAAATGCTACTTTAAAAATGTTTCTAAATATAGATTTATATTTTTTTATTTACATTTATATTTCTAAATAATTAAATAATCTTAAAATGATTATTTACAATTCAACATTTTCAACAATTCAACATTTTACTAGTCAACATTTTCACTGGCCCCAAAACAAATAATAATAGAACAAAATGATCACAATTTCACGACTTCTAACTTGAATTAGAACAAGAATTAGAAAGATTACCAATTTGAAATAAAATAAAACCTCATTTTATAATATTTCTAATATTTTATAATAATTATCTGTTAATTTTGTTATTTTTTTTTACAGGGTCACCCCCTCATGGGCCCTGGAACCCAGTTTAAAAAGCCCTGCTTAAGAGCAATCCTCCTAAAAAAGAGCAGCTTATTCCAGCACATGGGTTTGATTTAAACAGGGAAACATCAACTTGTTGTGATATACTGAGCGTTTGTTAATTCACAAAGCATTTGCTGCTCTTTCCAGCAGGGAAATACCCCATAATACTCAAAGTCCCCCCCAACACCTTCATTAAAAACAGACCTGGGTTAAACAAAAGCACCGTTGATTGTGATATTGGACAGTGAAGCCCTAGGGGCCGTGACACTCTTTCTGTCCAAAACAAACTTGCAGACCCGGTTCTTGCAGAACTCTCTCCATGACAGCTGCACCTGCTCACCAAACCAGCCGTCTGCACCGCAGCCGCACAAACACACAGGATGAGGTTACTGATTGTGCGTCAATGACAGAACCAGGCTTGGTGTGTATGAGGACCAGCAGTGTCTGGTGTGGCTGTGGACCCATTATCCACTCACTAATTGCTAACAGTTAAAGAGAAGAGATAACAGTTTTGGCCAATGAAGGAAACAGTCATGTACTATTAAAAGGAAATGTGAAAAACAAGAAATCAGACAGGTGGTGTGCACAGCAGCTAAAACTCAGGGCTGGTGAGTACAAAGTTGGGGGGTTTGATTTGGAGCAAAGCACATAATACTCAAGGAGGTTTGTTTATGCAAAAAGTGTTTTAAACATGAAGTAGTCGTCATTTCTGCTCATTAAAGGTACCAAACAGAATTTCAACCCATTGGCCCATAGGTCTACCAAAGGCATTGGTGTGGACGGGAAAACTTGTTTGACCAAGCACTGGCAGACAAAAGGCAGATTGCTTGAAAACATTCTTTATGATGCTGCTTGTGGAGCAGAAATTGCACACTTCATATTTAATCCTATTGTATCATATTTGATACACAAACTTCTAAGGCCTCTAAATGACCAAAACTTTGATTAAAAACCTGTTGCACAAAATCTACTGCATGCCTTTTTTAGCAAGTAAATGAAATTTAGTGTAATTCTTAAACCGTACCAGACATATATTAGGTACACTTCTTTTTCTGTAAATCTTAAGTTGGTAATGTTTCAAGATAAACACTTACTGGACTGAAGAACCTTCGATTTACTTCATTATCAATGCGTCATTTAAAACATGTTAAAATGTGATTGTCAAGATACATCAGACTTTTGAAGATCATTTATTTGTACGCCTCATTGAGAGTATTTATTTTATGCATATATTATATGTGTTGCCCCCACAGTATAAACAGTTTTGATCATAAAGCTAAGCATTTAAATGTTATCATACTAAGACATATTGGAAGATATAAAATGACAACTGATATTTATATGCATTTTATGCAAGTGGTCAACTATACTGTTATTACATCTAACTGATTTACATTACAAGATATCAGAATTTCATTTTTACCATATAAATATCAGCAACTGCACCAAAATGCATATTTTTGCTCAATTTGGGCCTCTGAATAACAGGTGTTTTTTCCCTTCTTGAGTATGAGCTTTATTCTCTTATATCATACTATATGAGCAATAAAAGCCTGATAAAAGCCTGAACAAAAACCACATATGCTCCCTTTTTTTTGGATTGTTTTGATTGTTTAAAGGTTCAATAAGATGTCCACTTCTTCAAATATGATTAGTTATTTTTTTAAAAATGTAATATTTTTCTTTAAATCTTTTTTAGAATTCCTTTTTAATCTAATCCAACTCAAAACTTAGTTTTTTTATTTTTATTTAACCACTTCAGATTCTCCCTCACTTCCCAGTCTGAGCTCTCTTATTGGTGGCTCCTCATTGACTATGACAGCTCTTTAATAACACTCCACAGAAATAAAGAAAATTAGCATATTAGTAATATAAAACTGTAAACATCATATATATATATATATATATATATGATCAACATTATATCTGCTGTTCTATCTGTCTGTCTGTCTGTCAGTCTGTCTATAAACTAATAGCAGATATAATGTTGATCATTATGGTGCACAAATGCTCCCACACAAGTATACGCACTTCATATTCCTTATCTGTAGTTGCAGTCTAATTTGGTGAATTGGAGCACTTGAAGGCTCTTTCACTATGATGTGAGGAGATAAAGAGAAATTTGACTGACTTGACAGATGCCAGAGGATGATGAATGTGAGAAGCTGAGACGAAACAAAGTGAATGACCTTCACACGGCCTCATGAAATCCAGCTTTGTGAAAAAGCCACAGTCATACAGTGTTGGCTGTAGCCTGTTACAAGCAACATGTGCTACCCAGATTACTTTTTGTAAAAAGAACGGATATATTTTTAAAGTTCCACCAAAAGGCAATAACTATGCTAACACTGGAAGTGAGAAAAATGGCAAAAACATAATATAATAATAGTAAGCCAAACAAGACCGTCACAGGACAGGTCATATAGCCTAAGATAGGAGAATTAAAATTGTTGATGCCACAGACACACAAATATGATGATTATATGGTGAACAAACATTTTTTTATACACTACTGTTTTCTATTTGAATACATTTTAAAATGCAATTTATTTCTATTTAGAATCTAAATAGAAGAATCTAATTGATTCTTCAGAAATCATTCTAATATGCTGATTTACTGCTCAAGAAACATTTATTACGATTAAACAATGAAAACATTTGTGCTGCTTAATATTTTTGTGGAAACTGTGATACATTTTTTTGTCAGGATTCTTTGATGAATAGAAAATTTAAAAGAACGACATTTATTTGAAATATGATTTTTTTTGTAACAGTGCAAAATTCTTTACAGTTACTTTTGATCAATGCAATACTTGCTGAATAAAAGTATTAATTTCTTTCAAAAAAAAAAAAAAAAAGAAAACACACACACACACACAGTGAGAAGAGAAAGGAAATTATTTGGGGTGGGAATGAGATCACAATGTTCAAAAGCATGTTCAAAACTACATCTTTCGAATGCTCTAACTGACCAGCTAACTGTTCTTTTTTCAAATAAATATATATCTGAATCAGCCCTAAACGGTGCCCACACTGGCCTGGGTGTGAGAGGCTTCGTTCTATCAGTGCTGCTGCTTCCCTCTCCAGCCTGCCTGTCTCCCTCTTATCAGAACAGACCTCCCCCTGCCGGCTCCTATCAAACCCTGCTGCAGCCATTCTCTAACCGTCTACCACTCCGCATTCTCTCTCTCTCTGGAACTATTTCTCTTTCTTTTGTCTGCTGCCCCACTATAGTTCAGCATAACACTGCGGTAAAGCGCTCGTCCTCTCTTTGGCTTTTCATAGACTCTCTTGGGATTGGCCTGGTGTTCTTTGCGCACTATCAGAGTGTGAGGGAGAGCTGCGGCTCTGCACAGTGTCTCAGAGCTCGTAGCACATACACATACATACACAATACTGGTTAAAAGTTTGGAGTCGGTGCATTTTTCTTTTCTTTTTTGAAAGAAATTAATACTTTTATTTAGCAATGATATCAAATTGTTTTTTACAAAAAGATTTCTATTTCTGAAATAATGTTCAAGAATAATATTTTAAAAATATCTTTTACCATTTGTAATTTTTATTTTATTCTATATATATATATATATACAAAGAAGGTATAAAATATTTATTCATTAATATTGTTTCATTAATATTCATTTAGCTACTTTCTCTTCTCTGTTCTCTCTATAACAAAGGGGGAAATTTGGCTTATTATGTGGTATTTTCATTTAAAAGTTTGGGGTCAGTATGTTTTTTTTTCTTCCTATTTTTGAAAGAAATTAATATTTTATTGAGCAAGGATGCATTAAATTGATCAAAAGTGACAGTAAAGACTTTTAGATTCTTAGAAAAAAATCAATTTCAAATGAATTCTGTTTTCCACAAAAACATTAAGCAGCACAACTGTTTTATATATAGACATTTTTTTTAACAAAATATTTCTATTTTAAATGAATGATGTGCTTTTAAAGTAAAAAAAAAAATGTTGGTTTCCACAAAAAATATTAAGCAGCTCAACTGTTTTAAGATGGCTATAATAAATGTTTCTTGAGAAACATATTTACATATTAGAATGATTTCTGAGGGATCATGTGACACTGAAGACTGGAGTAATGATGCTGAAAATTCAGCTTTGCATAAAGGAATGTTTCACAAAATCACTGTTTTTACTGCATTTTGATCAATGTAGCCTTGCTGAGCAGAAGAGATATCTGAATAAAATTTTATCAACCACAAATTTTTAAATGTTAGTGTATGTCACACATGCACATGATGATACAAGTACACATACAAACAAAGAGCAACATCAAACTAGTTTTAAAACCACTGGATATCATCTTATCCACACATTTACAAACTAGTCCAGTAGCATTATTTATCACATACATGTTTCATCCCCATAAACGTTAGCAGGAGCCTTTATCAGTACTCTGTAACCAATCCAAAACAATCTCACTTCTTGTCACTGAACAGACAAAACTGTTTTGGTCACTCTGACAGAAATGTGTGGTCTTCCACCGCGGATACCTTCAGAGTGACGAGATCCTTTTGAATTTCACCCAGTTTGGTTTGGTTTTGCTTACACACACATAACACACAAAAGGACACACAACATTCCCTGACCACCCACCTTCCCTCCCTTCAACATACTCGGCCAACAGACGAGAGCTGCCATGCATCGGCTCAGTCAGCACTGAGCTGTCATCTTCCTGTGTTACGTCACGTCGTGAGTGTGGGAGCTCTGTTCTGCTCTGCACTTCAAATGTGTGAGAAACAAACTGATGTACATGTCTGCGGACCACCCTGCTTCTGTTCAGATACTGCCAAAAGTGTATAGCAAACCTAAAGCGAAGACTAATCTGTTGTACATTTGTAGCTCATCATAGTTGACAGGGACACCAATTTTTTATTTTAAACTCATATACAATATCATACACAGTAGTTGTAGCATGCCATTCATATAGCACTATATATATATATATACTATATATATATAAATATCTCTAGGGTTTTTCAAACTTTTTGATGCCAAGGACCCCAAATATGATGATCCCCTTATGGGGGACTCCCTTCCTAACATATAAATCTATATATTTTCATTTATGCGTACCCATTTAAACCATGTAGGAAATGGATATTATAAAGGCAACATGCTTTTAAATATATATATATATATATATATATATACATACACACACACACACATATATATATATATATATATATATATAGTAGTTGTGGGATACTATAAAAACAGTAAATAAATGTATAATAATGTTCAAAAGTTTTTTAAAGAAATTCAACAGGTATGTATTAAATTGATCAAATGACAGTAAAAAAAAACACTTTTCATGTTACAAAAGATTTTTATTTTAAATAAATGCTTTTCTTTTGAACTTTATATTCATCAAAGAACACTAAAAAATGCATCAGTTTCCACAAAAATATTAAGCAGCACAACTGTTTTCAACATTCAAAATCAGAATGATTTCTGAAGGATCATGTTACACTGAAGACTGGACTAATGATGCTGAAAATTAAGCTTTACCAACACAGGAATAAATCACACTAAAAAAACAGTAAAATTAAATTGTAATATTTTAATTTTATTGTATTTTTGAAAAAATAAATGGACCTTGGTGAGAATAAGATCCTTCTTTCAAACATGAACAGCATACCATCTTGTGGTATATTGCAATGCAAGTTTGTCGCAGTAAATATTTATTGTGAAAAGCATTATACATATAAATAGGAATTAAACTGAAAATGTTTCTCTTCAGGTTTATACATATAACAATACAGAAAATATTTTCCAGAAAATAATGTTCTGAGACATTTTAGAAAAATTAATGTACTAAAATGTATTTATAAAAACAAAATAATATCCATTTCCTACATGGTTTAAATGGCTACGCATAAGTGAAAATATATAGATTCATGTGTTAGGAAGGGAGTCCCTCATAAGGGGATCACCATTTGGGGTCCTTGGCATCAAAAAGTTTGAAAAACCCTAGAGTATCATATACAGAACAATCAATATGACACGCTATCTATAATATCATACACTTTAGTTGAAAATCAGTATGTTAAAAAATTGCCATTGTTTAAATGATGTTTTGGTCTGGTTGCACAGGTAGTTGACCCAAAAATGAAAAATGTCACATGTCAGTCCAAACAACTTTGTCTGACTTTCTTCTGTGGATCAAAAAAAAAAAGAAGATATTTACAAAAAAAAAAAAAAAAAAGATTTATACAAAAGTCAAAAGGTCCAATGTTGGACCCTTTTGTGTTCCAGGAAAGAATCGCATAGGTTTGGAATGACATAAGGGTGCATAAATGATGACAACATTTTTGGGTGAATTACCCCTTTAATTATCAACACATGACTGACCATTTGCCATCCTGCATGACTAATCAAATCAAGAAGTTTATAGAGATTTGGGAAACTGCAGATTATTTCCAGCGGTACTGATGATGGCTCCATTCTGATCCCATCCTTCCTCTTCCTCACTGTGCAGTACCTTTGGCCTGTCTATCAGTCTGGACCAAGGAAGAGCGTGTCACCCAGTCACTCAGGGGGCTCAGATAGGCCTGGCTCCCTGCTAGGCCTGGGACGTGGCTTATCAGCCAAGCCTGGCTCCATTTGAGGGGGAGCGGGCCGACAGTGTCTCCACACCAGGCCTGAGCGCCCCCACCCACCATCCCAAAAACATACTGATAACACAAAGCAGGGAGTGTGAGAGAGAAGTTCCCGTTTTGTAGCGTCCGCTTATAGTTCGCATTACATTAAAGGAATAGTCCACCCAAGAATTCAAATTCTGTTGTCATTTGCTCACCGTCATGTCATCATGATTTTCTTTTTATCCATGAAACATAAAAGAAAATATTGGTAAGTTACTTCCATTGAACAAAAAACAATGGAAGTCAATGGAAACTGAAAGTCTTTGGATACCAGCATTTAAAAAAAAATATATATATATCCTATCTTCTTTTATGTTCAGCACAAGAGAGAAAGTCATATGGGTTTGGAATGACATGAGCAAAGGATGACAACTGGGTGGACTATCCCTTTAAGAATGTTTCAGAAATCAGTGTGCACTTTCGCACAATACGTATCTGCTCAGAAGCCAAATCATTGAACCATATAAGTGCAAAATCCATCTTATATGACAGTTTCGGAAAAAGGAGAGTTTAACTTAAAGGAAATGGGATTAAATGGGTTAACCAAACCATCATGACCTATTCCCGTATTTCGCTATTAATACGCTGGTTGTGTGCTGGAGAAGCCATTTCAGTGTTGTCATTTCTCTACCTTCGGGCCATTCAGCAAGCTCTAACTTTATGGTGGTGCTTTTCATAAAATTAACATGGCGTAATGTATTTCCTGTCTGACTCATGACTAGAGAGAAAAGAGGGAGTTTATTAGCCAATAATGCTGCGGCACTGCAGAATGTCACTGTGTGCTGTCAGGCCTGATTTCATTACCTTTCAGGATAAGAAATGCACTGTAATATTGAGGAGAAAGTCCATCATTCGCGGAGGGCATTGACAGGCAGGGAGGAGAGCCAAGGAGCCTCCACAGCTCCTGGGGGGCCATTTCCTCCCGTAATCTGTGAGACCCAGGCCGTTAGAGCATCCTTCCACCGGTTTGCCGTCTCTGATCCTGTGCCGCTATCATCTGCTGGGGCGTCTGTGTGCTACATGTGACCCCATGTATCTCGCACACATACAGAGATGCAGCCGGTCAGCCCATCTCTTATCACCTCGGCCTGACGGCATCTTGAGACGCTAACTGTCTACAAATATAGTGATTGCAGGAATTGTCAGCACCAGCCCTGTGTTCTGATATCACTTGGACACACACTTGGGAAGCAGAGCGTTTTATCTGCACCTCTATTGGTCATGCCAGTGTAATGGGAGACAATGTTACATGTCAGAATATACAGGTTGGTCCAAACCAATGTAAATGTCTTTATAGTCATTAACAAACCGTTTTAAGATTTCTACCAACAATAATGAAGATGAGATGAAAAACGGCCAATGCAAGGTTAAACAATTTTCATTCAGATGTGCTGTTGAGAAAATATGATTTTTTTTTTAAATAATGCAATATATTAACAATAATAACAATGTTACTTGAAAAAGAAAAATATAGAAACAATATGATATAAATGATGCAATGGTATATTATATACCATTGTTATAAACTGTTGCAAAGTTTGGGTTTAAGAGATAAAATATTTTGAAAGAAGCTTTTATGATCACTAGGACTGCATTTACTTGTAACAAATTAAAATAACAGTTTTCTGTTTTACTAAAATATAATTTATTCAGTGGCTGATTTTTCAGCAGCAATTACAGTGATTATAGTCTTCAGTGTCACATGATACTACTTTAGAAATCATTCTAATACTCCCAACTCACCACATATTGAAGCTTGGTCAGGACCACTTGGCGTCGCTTTTTGACGCATTTTTCGACTTGCAGGGTCCTCCGTTCTTTTCAGTTGTTTGTCTTAAAGGGTTACTCCACCCCAAAATGAAAACTGTGTCATTAATCACTTACCCCCATGTCGTTCCAAACCCGTAAAAGCTTCGCTCATCTTCGGAACACAATTTAAGATATTTTGGATGAAAACCGGGAGGCTTGTGACTGTCCCATTGACTGCCAAGTAATTAACACTGTCAAGGCCCAGAAAAGTATGAAAGACATTGTCAAAATAGTCCATCTGCCATCAGTGGTTCAATCTAAATTTTATGAAGCGACGAGAATACTTTTTGTATGCAAAGAAAACAAAAATAACGACTTTATTCAACAATTCGTCTCCTCTGGGTCACCGTAGCGCCAATTTGAAGAGTATCCGCTGGACGCAAACTGCGTACGCTGTTCTGTGTCAGCTGTGCCACACAGATACATCTTCTACGTTTATTTCCGCTTTGATTTGAACAAAAACAGCGTATCCGTGTGGTGCGGCTGACACAGAACAGCAGGAGTTATTTAAAGATTTAAAGTTGGTAAAATGTGTGAAATGAAGCTGAGAGTACAAGTCACAATAGGCTATTTGCTATCAAACACACAAGAGGTGGGGGATATACAGAACTTGTGTATGATGGACAGAGATCTGCGGGTGCTAATTTCTGTTTTAACCGTTTTTATGTGGTTAGTTGTTCTGCTCTGTGAGGGAGATGGTAATTGGGGTTTATCTGATGGGGTTAAGGAGAGCAGGATTAACCCCTACAGACCGGGTTTGACTGCAAGCTTCCAGCCTTCCTCCCCCTGCCTGACCCCAACACATGCACACTAGGTCTAAAGTTCAATGTTCTGAGAAAAAGAGTTCAAATCCACAGTCTGATAACACTTCCAGTCCAGAGACACCAAGCCTGTGGTACAAAAGAACCCAAAGGTTAAGGGCCCAAAGACATCCATCTGTACATTCATCATCAGATCATCAGACCTGGAGAGATAAGGAGAACCCTCACACGATAACTCCAAGGAGGTCTGCTGGGAAGCAGGTGAGGGTTAGAATAACCTCAGTGATCAGATCGCCAGATCTTGACATCTCAGGACATATATACACTTATATACATACTGATTTAACTACAAAAACTAGGTGGGTCATTGCTAAGGCATAGCTATGCAGTTCTTAAGGTGTTCTGAATGGCTTTATGCAGCTGCTAGGGTTGTTACCTACTCAAAAATGAAAATTACGTCATTACTCGCTCACCCTCATGTCATTTTTCTAAAAATGTAAAACTTACTTTCTTCTATGAAAGAGGATATTTTGTTATTTTTATCCATACAGTGAAAGTCATAGGGGTGATTTATATTTTATAATTTATAATTTATAGTCCAGTGGGTCCAGTGTTAGTTTCAGTAACTTGTATTAAACTTGTTTTATTTTTAGTTATTTACCAAGACAATATTTCTAATTTTTTTGTTTTTTAAGTTTAAGTATTTCATTGAATATTTACATTTTATTTTATGTCAACTTTATTTTAATTTAACTTTTTTTTTTTTTTTTTTTAGTTAATGATAACAATTTGTTTCAAATTTGGAACTAAACCTTTAAAAAATATTTTTGTTAATTAAATTCAAGCTGACATAAAATAAAATGTAAATATTAGAGGAAAAACTAAACATAAAAAATGAAAATTAGAAATATTGTCTTGGCAACTAACTGAAAACAAAACAAGTTTAAGACAAGGTACTAAATTACTAAAACTAAAATAATAAAGCTAAATAGAAATATTTGTAAAAAAAAAAAAAAAAAGCCTAATAAAAACAACTAAACAAAATTACAAAAAATTAAATAAAATACATTCAAGATAACTGAAAAATATAAATAAAAATGACTAAACAAAATTAAAAACACTATTAAAAATTTAAATGAAAACTAAACAAAAATAAAAGTCAATTCAAAATATTAGTAAACACTATATAAGTATACAAATATTAAAATAGCACTGGGTTGCAATGACATGAAGGTAAGTAAAGGATAATAACATTTTTAGGATGACCTATAACAAAATAACAGGTACAGTTCACTGTGTTTAATGATTCTTTGTTCTGCTCCATCCTTATCATGTGAGATCCTAATCCCATTCATTAGACATCATGCTATTTAGAGACATAAGATATGCACACAAGTTGTAGAAATACAACTCACATACAATAGCCTTTACTGCAACAAAGTGTACTTATTCTACTCTTACTCTACTCTACATTTGGTCATAGAGCAACAGGACGAGCAAAGGAGACCTCTAGCAGTTTGTAATGGTGTGAATGTCCCTGTCTGTGTTTACTTCACACCTTTCATAGAGTGCTAATGCAACTGGAGCATTTGACAGCTAAATGAACCTCACTCAGGACGTCGGGGAAGCAGTGACGCTCTCAGTCCCGTGTGCCTGACAAACAGTGGTGGTAATGGACGCTGCCCAGGAAGGCGGGGGGCACGTTAAGGGTGGGGGTGGAGATTTTGCGATGACCCCCTGCCACAATAGATGAAGGCCGTCGGCGCAGTAACCAATTTCAGAGAGATTTTCTGCTCCAGCAGAGGCACGAGGAAGCCCTCCTGTACCTCGGCCTCACCTCCCCTCCTTCCCTGTCTTCACATCCCCCTTGGCACCCTCTCTCCCACCACTTGTCTTATCCTCTAAATTTTTGGTTCTATCCCTCCTCACAAAACCTCAATCATTGACTAATCAGCAAGATTTCCTCTCCTGAGAGAGCACCCAGCAGGGGTATTTCAGGGGGAAATGGGCTCAACTCTGCACTCCCCCTCACCCCTCTAGCAGCATTTTAATTGAGCGAATATTTAAACTAAAGACAACATTTCACCATGGTAACATAGGCTTGACCTCAGATGCCATTCATGGGTGATAAAGACCAGGGCATTGTCTGTTTCACACCTTCACTCTTGGTCTCACTCTTACACTTGACAGACTATAAAGGAACTGAGGTTACGCTAACTGACAATGTACCAAAACATAATAATTTATTTCCAAAATAATAATTTTTTTTAAATGTCAAATTTTAAAAACAAAATGCTTTGTCATTTTGACTGACTACAAAGGAACTGTGTGGTTACACTTTCTGAAATTGTGCCAAAAGTTTTTTAAAAAAGCATTAAAATGACATTTGAAAATACATTTTAAAATGCATTTAAATTTTAAAAATGATAACATTAAGGTTACACTAACTGACACTGTACCAAAATCTAAAGGACTTAATCAAAACTTCAACATTTTGAAAACAAATTTAAAATGCTTTGTGTCAAAAGGTCACATTTTTAAAAATCTCATATTTTCTGTCATTCTGATAGAAAATTTCAGATTGAAAAATTCACAAACTTCATCCTTTTTTTTAATTCTGAGGTGAAAATGGGATATTTTTCGTTTAATCAGATCAGATTGCAAGACCACAAAAGTGTCTGTTGTTGTTGTTTTTTGACATTGTGCAATGAGAATTAAAAAGAAACAGAAGTTCTTTTGATATCAATGTCACATTAAAAATGTACTAACGGATAAAAATAAAACATGATGGAAAATTATTTGTAGCACAACATCAGCCTCTGAACACCCTGCAAAGAGCAACAGGAGTTCACAAGCTACGCTAATACCTTCAAAAGCCTGAAATAGTTTTTGTCCCTTCAACACTCGCACAGTGCTGTATTTGACCCTGTAAAGTGTATTAGGGCAACAGCAAATCTCTGAGAAAATCTCAGCTAAATACTTAAGAAAGGGCTTCTGCATGAGACTGACATTGGTTTGATTCACAAGATAACAACACAGGGAAACAATAGGCCTTTATTAGCATCTTGCTGAACTCCAGTTTTTTAAATGTTACGCTAGTGTCATGACTAATTCCACTCGTGTTATCCGTATAGTGGACATTCTATGTAAAGGCTCAATCCGACAGCCTGCAAAACCCTACATAAATCCTGACTGAGCTCGATTAAACTTCACAGCTTAAATTAATACAGTTCATGTGCAAGAGTGCTTGAAATCAGCACACACAAACAGAGCCAGAGAAATCTCTCAACTCTGAAAACAACTCTTTCTTTGTGAATATTTTTGGTTTTTGTACTTTCAAATAAGTCACTTTCCTTTAATAATGATCTCATCCACACTGTAAAAAATGACCGTGATTTTAACGGTAAAAAACTGTGAAAATGCTACAGTAAAAACCTGTTAAATGATTAACGGTAAGTTCCTGTAAAATGTACAGGAACTTAAATTTTAACTTTTAAAATTTTAACCATAAACTGACGTTCCCAAAATTCCCTGCGTTGCATTTCAAATTTTGTTTGAATTTGATGTTTTTTCTTTGAAATAACTATGTTTCTTCTTAGTTTTTTCTAAACAGTTATGTCTATTAGGGTTGTATGTTACATCTAATGTTGTTAAATTAATGTTTATTGCATATTTCAGTTTAATGAGTCTCACCATGATGGTGTTTAGTGCTTTGTGTGAATGACACTGTGCACCTTCTATATATGTTATAATTTAAAAGCTGCTTGTGATGGGCTTTGGTTCATCATGTGACTTTCTCATCACCACCTGCATTTGGTGGTTATCAGTGTATTTCAAAGGTACAAAACAGATTTCAGTACTTCAATAGGCTGGTATATTAACATTATATCAGTTAATGAAATTACGGTATTTAACTGTAAATTTAAGTTAAAACCGTAAAACCTAAAATGTTGTTACCATATTTTTTACGTAAGAATTCTGGAAACCACAGCTACCGTTTTTTTACCGTAAATTTTATGGAATTTTTTTTTTACAGTGCATTTTAGTTACAAATTTTCATTTTAATTAATTAAAAACTTTTGTTTTCATTAGTTCATTAACTCATCTGAGTTCATTAACTCTTACGTTGTTAAGAAACAAGAGAAATTTTCAGACATATTGACTACTTGCTTGTGTGTTGCTTTTGGGACAAACAATGTTGGGTCACTGCAAGCTATTATTACATGGAAAAAGTGGGGTGAACCATCTCCTGTCTGTTTCATACAATAAAGTCAGATGGGTTTAAAATGACCTGGGTGTGTACATGATGACAGAATAACATTTTTTGGGTAAACTATTCTTCTAAAAGGACAGTCCACCCAAAAATGAAACTTTTGTCATCATTCATGTCGTTCCAAACCTCCACTATGTTTAAGACAGTCAAAGACAAAAGTCACAGACCTTGACATCAAAAGTGACCACATTTGACAGGGAGAATTCTGGGAGCAGTGCAGCCTGGAGACAGTTCCCGTACCACAGCAGAAGGCCGTTAGGTTATGAGGGGAAGAGAAATGCCCAGGAGAGACACTGCAGGAGTGCTGAAACAGAGCAAAGGTTAAAATCAGAAATACTAACAGAAGCTCTTTGCACATGCAGACCTTGTGGCCTGATGTAGCTGGGTTGAATATTAGCGCCACGGTCCTGGTTCACATGCACCTCACAAACACTCCTCTTTCCTCTCCATCTTCAGAATGAGTTATTGTAGCATTTACTGAACAGGGTACCTTTGAGAGAAATATTGTTCAGATTAATCCTGCTTCTCATCTGTTCTGTATTCCATTAAATGTATGAATGTATAAATCTAATAAAAGCTTGTGTAAGGAAAATCAAATTTAAGTTATTATTCACTGAAAAACTTCCCCGCCATTATACCTTTCATATCATGTTTGCATATTAAAACTTGCTGTGTTAAACTTGTTTATATGACATTCAGGATTATTATTGTTAACTAAAACTAAAACTATTAAAAATATGTTTGTTAATTAAAAAAATAAAATAAAATAATTGGATGAAAAACAAACTAAACAAAAATGTTCAATGTTGTCTAGGCAACTAACTGAAATCAATTTAAAGTGAATCACTAAAATTACTAATTGGAAAAAAATAAATCTAAAATGTAACTAAAAATAAAACTGAAATAAAATAAATTAAACCTTCATAATATAAAAATAATAATAAAAAAATGACAAAAGCACAGAAAATTACAGAAAAATCTCAAAATTAAAAATGAAAATATAAAAACAAAAGCTAATTCAAAATATTAAGAAAAATCACAATAGTATATAATACTAAAATAACACTGGTAACATGCAGGAACCAATGGTGTTCACATCATTAAAATGAAATATCAAAAATTTATGTTGCATATTGGAACATTTGAGAACTATTTTGGGAGGAAAGATTTTTAGTCAGTAATGACTTCGGCCTGTTGATGAATTTCAGACTGTAGATAGCACAAATGTATAGCCTAATACAACATGAATAGAGCACAGTGTTGTTACTTTTGCATTTCATAGGAAAATAGAAATTCAAACACTTTGAATGAGTAAATGATGCCATATTAATTGAATCAACAAAACCTTTAAATACAGTTTGTAGACTTTTCCAGTAGGCAATGTTGAAAGGTTCCTCGGATTGCACTATAGTGAAAATCTGTGGAAGTTAAAGGAGAAGATCAGAAGCAGAGGTCAAAGTAAAGAAAGGACACCAAGTCGAAGCCCACAGTTTAGAGAGTCAAGATTACCACTTCAGTCCTGTCTGGAAATGTGATCACTGCTGGAGAGGCACAAGAGGGAAGGGACAGAAGCGACCGAGTAGAAACACAATTAAAGTGCTCCTTAAAGAGATGCTTGTGGGCTTCGGTCCCTGTGCAACTCACAGTGTTGTATTACCGAAGACCTGCGACTCTTGGTGGCTTTTATCACCGCACGCTCTCCGCTAAAACCCCAACAACATCAGTGTGATGCTGCAAAAAGGCTTTCAGCATCACAGACATCCTCTCTCCGCACCATTCTGTGTCACACCCTTTCCCCCCGCGGGACGGGCCACTCATATTCTTCCTTCACAAATGTGTTAAACCACATTAGTACCGTTTTTAACCACTAGGCTTCTCTATTATTCATGGCTGTGGCAAAGTCAAACATTCCCATTTAAAGATTTTACACTTGTTTGACCAGGATAATGTCCGATAGTCATGTACGGACAGGAGAGCATCTCAGAGAAAATGAGCCGAGGGGAGGGGAAGGACAGACGCCGTCTCCTTTTTTCTGCAGCTTGCTATTGCCAATGCGACAGAGGGAGGAAAAGAGATAAAGAGAGCTGAAAGACAGAGACAGCGAGAGAGATCCAATCACATCTCTGATGGGGACCTTTGAAGGTTGCCACTTGGTGTGGGGAGCACATGCTGACCGGTGTGACCATGGAGAGACTGGGCTGCCCATGCCAACGCTTTTATCACACACTCACTCTGTCCCGCATCAAACAAACACTCTCTGGAAGGACACTGATGTGGGCAGATATAGGACGGTCCACTCAGGAAAAATTTATATTATAATATTAACTACATTAAGTTAATGTTATGTCAGTGGTTCTGAAACTTTTTTTCAGGTGGTGGATCAAAAAAAAATTATTTTAAAAAAATTTAATATTTTACAAAGAAGAACAATGTAAGAAGCTGTCTAGTTAGTCCAGCAAAATGATGGATTAGTAAAATTGTATACACTACCATTCAAAAGTCTCTTACGCTCACCAAGGCTGCATTCATTTGAAAAATACAGTAAAAACAGCAATACTGTGAAATATTATATTACAATTTAAAATGACTCTTTTCTATTTGAATGCATTTTAAAATGTGACATTTCTGTGATGACAAAGCCAAATTTTCACCATCATTACTCCAGTTTTCAGTGAAACATGACCCTTTAGAAATCATTCTAACATGCTGATTTGCTGCTCAAGAAACATTTCTTATTATTATCTATGTTGATGCTTAATATTTTTGTGGAAACAGTTTCATTCTCCAGAATTATTTGAAGAATAGAGAGTTTAAAAAAACAGCACTTATTTGAAACAGAAAAAAAAAAATCTAAATGTCTTTACTGTAACTTTTGAACAGTTTAATGTGTACTTGAATATTTTTTGATATTTTATTTAATTTGAATATATTTCATATATTTTAATTTTAGAAATCACCATCCATAGTTTAAGAACCACTGTTTTATGGTAATTAAAATATGATCTCGATAATGGATGAATGCAACATGCTTCACGCAACTCAGTTTAACTCAAAACTGAGAGAAAGCACTGTTTTTAGAAAATTAAAAGCTTAAAAAAATTAAAAATTAAAAACTCAATAAAATCCAATCTTTTTCAAAACATAAAAAAAAGACATTTGATTTATGCCCTAATAAATGAGTTAACTCGAAACACCAACAATAACCAAAGTACTGGTGGTGTAAACAAATTAGTGTTAAAGGTCACAACCAAAAAGTCGAAACCACATCCATCAGTACTATCGGCAGCTTGTTTACTTGTGACATCACAGCGTTAACCAAACTATGAGCATCACTCTGACAAGTTCTCACTCACTCACACAAGACTAATGACTTTAAGCCACTTTCGCTCTTACATGGGGCCGCCTTCCCCCTCTGATGGACCCTGTAAAAATTACTGCCACAAGCTGGAAGAACAGAAGGGTTTGAGGTGATGAGAACGGAAGAGGTCAGACTCAGACTTCCTGGGTTGATTTAGCCCTGCTTGAGCCAAGACACCTCATTCGTTTTTTAGTCCTTAATGAGCCTAATCTGGGATATGTCTATTACCCCTCCTCCTTCTCATCCGAACACTTATCCTCTACAGTCCGTGTTCCCTGCACACACCGCCTGATCCCAAGCCTGTCCCCAACAGGCTCCGGTCACGGCCCAGGTCAGGGCAAAAAAAGGTTGAGAAGGGGCCGTTTAGACGGCGGGGTGGAGGAGTGCAGCGAGCCGGCGCTGCATTTGAACTTAACCTCCATGTGCCCCAAGACGGACGTGGCAATTAGCACCAGGGCTCAGCATCAAAAAGAACAGCGCAGCGTGAAGCTTGTCTAATTAGTCATATGAACGGAGGCACTGGCTCGGCCACTGCATGCCTGTCAGCCCGGGCTGGCTTGGAAAGGGCTTGTCTTTGCCTGAAAGCCAAGGGGGAATATGGGGGCATTTCTCACGGGTGAAAACTGGAAAAGGTTCTCTGCTTTCTTTGAACCAGCCTGATGCAACAGGACTTACTTTGCTGCCCTAGAATTTTAAGGTCATTACTAACCATGGCAACTTAGTACAGCTGAGCGAATGTTTTACTTTTCCTGTTGAGGCCTCTGAATGGAGGATGATTGTTGTATTTCACGCCTCTGGATTAATCCCGAATATAATTAATCCACTTAATATTGGCCCAAAAGGAATTTTAATACTGACAATATAATTCACACTTCATGAGATAATACAAAGAATAAAGATAATATGCATTTGCATAAATGGAAACATTTATTTTTTTGCTGCCTATTTATGGGCATAAAGCAATGCTTTAATTTTTAAATGCCAACAAAATTAATACAAAATCTGAAATAATCTGACAGCACAAAAGGTCAAGTGGGTTTAACAATTATCCACAAAACTAATTTAAATTTTTTTTTTTAGTAATTTATCTGGTATATTTTTAGCCTATATATATATATTTGTGTGTGTGTGTGTGTGTGTGTGTGTGTGTGTATGCATTCTTGACTAAATAATATTGAATTATTAAAATAATTATATTTCAGTATTTTAACAATAAACAATTGACAATAAACAATTTCCCATGTCTGATGATCATGCTAATAAACAATTATTTTCGCTATTTTCAACCAAAAACATTATTTACATTGAAAAACATTGATATAGGCCTTACTAAATAAAATATTTAAATAAATAAAAAAAACATTACAAGACGTTGGGAACACATAACTCATTGTCATACTGATCCACAAAACCCACGTGTGGGCAATATGATTTGGCCTACATATGGCATAAAGAGGATGGAATTCATGCATTTTTAGATGGATTGATTCCATAATAATTATCAACATATTCATAAAAACATTGTTTACGCGATGAACAAAAACGGCCAGCACATTAGTTAGCTTTCCAAAGTCACTTTCTTAGTTTGCCTCACCAGCGTTAGCCTATATCTCACGTCCGATGCACAGAAACCATTAAAATGGTCGTCTATTGAATGTCAACCTTGTTTTCGGACATAATTCAGCAATCCCCGAAATGCGTCCGTCTGATATGTGTTTCAAACAATTCCTGTTTATTGGTTCCTACTATTTTTGCCAGTATGAAATAGACGCTTGACCAGTGTTGCCAGATGTCTCAAGAAAACAACCAAATTGGTTTAAAAAAAAAAAAACCGCGAGCTGGATGATCATTATCATTAGGCCTATTAAAAAAACAATTTTTAAAAGCATGCGTTGCACAAAGGTTGCACAAAACATAAATTAAACAATGCTAAATTGTTAATTGCATTACAATATTTTATTTCAATAATCATATCCTCTAAACAAACAAAAATATTATAATGTTGCACACATAGGCTACTGTGTATAAATCATATGTCAATAAATGCACAGAATAGAGAGGACGGGGAAATTAATAATGGCATTAATATATTTCCCTTGAACAGCAGGTGGGGAGATCTGGCAACTGTGATTAGTGGTTGGTCATCTTGGCAAGCACTAGAGAAGTCGTGACTGTGTAGTCCAAAGTCGCTTACAACAAGCGGACATGGCAACACTGCACCTGACGGGCACGTTTCGGAGGTTTGCTGTGTCTTTAAAAGTCGCCATGGGCCGGCTGGCACATCGGCCCCGAAAGTGTGAATAATATTCAGTAAGGAGTTACGCTAAGTGGGAAAGCTTTTAGCACATTATCCGCTGGCAATTGCACAGTAATCTAATTTTTCCAGCCAAGGTCCCTTATAATATATCTGCAGCATTGGATTTGCATTTGTGTGTCGCCTTAATGGGTTTAAACGCTGTAGATCTGGGGCTCTTGCGTCTCTCCAGAGAAAGTGACATTGAGGATGAGGTGATTCCTCAGGCGGAAAATACACAAGAGTCAGCGCTTTTAGGATATAGTATATTTATATACAGACTCTCACGCGGCACGAGCACGCGCAGGAAGTGTATAGACTACAAAAGCAAAGATGAATAGTGATTCAACAGAGAATAATCAAAAACAGATAACCTACCTTAATTGTGTGTGTTCATATATGAAATATAGGTATGCCAAAATAAGCATTTAAGAGTTGTAGCCTATACTGTTAAGTCTCAGCTGACCAGTTGAACCCAGGTTAGACATAACGCGACAGACCAGTGCTTATTTGTGAGAAACGTGTTAGTTAAAATCTGCAGTAATGATTTCACCAAGCTCGATCGGCATAAGCTTACTAAGTGTTTGACTTGACAAAGGGCCTGTGTCTCAATTTTGGCATCAAGGGAGAGCGGTGGCTTGAGGTGGCGTCTAGACAGGATTTGTTCTTATCAAAAGTTCAAAAGGATAACGCAGGGGGGAAAAAACTGAGAAACGTAACTGTTACTAATTAGATAAGGAATGTTATTGAATCTATGAAAATAAAAACATAGAAGATAATAATAATATTATCATCATTATTATTATCATTATTATTTAGGCCTAATGATAGAATAATAGGCTAGAATTGTATTAGACCTATTTATATTTTTAGTATGTGTTTCTTTACTTTTGTTGTGACTTTTCTGTTCTAATTTTTCAATTACTAATGAGTCAAATTAGTAGGCTAGCGTAAATATAGCCTATTTCCTGATTTTTTTCGCTTATTTGTAAAACAGGACGATATCGTTTAAAACAAGCGACAAAATCTGAAAATTGATAAATAGCCTATGTTGTTTTTGCTTTCCAACATTATGTGTAGACTATAGCAGTATAATTAGTTTAAAATTCTTAGAATAAAATTTTACTTTAACTAAAAAAAAAAAAATTCTTATTATGAAAACGTCTGGACCTGTGTTTTTGTCGGAGAAAAAGTGTTCTGAATAATGGATCGTATCATAGCATAAAAAACATACTCCCTAAAAGAATAATACAAGACATATAAACAAATACAATTAGTTTAATTCTAGGTGATAAAACATTTGTCATGTTAAGGAAGTCATGTAGCATTCCTTTACAAGATGTGGACATTTAAGTTTCCATGCATGATGGAAGCTTATATACATAACCAGCGTTTTAGTGTAGACAGATGTGACGTGCTAAACACTGATTTTAGGAAACTGGGTTTATTTTGCATTTTGACGGCTCTCTAAGATCTGCGCAGCGCCCAGTAGGCGAAATCATTTTGGGTGAACTTATGAATATTAATAATGTCGTTCTGACGTTGCTTGAGGAGGCCAGTCACAAAGTTAATAAATAATGATAAGCCACGCCTCTATCAAAAATCTATTCGTTATGATTCGCCAGCGCACTGACGCCCGCTCACTAGCGTCACACTTTCGACAAATCAGAAAGGTTAACGTCACGAGCATAAATTAATATTCATGAGCCAAGCCGTCACCTTAGTAGGATTTGTAAATAAACTGAGTGGAGGGCGTTGAAGAGCCAATGATCTAGAAGCAACACAACGATTGGTCGTGGCTGTGTACGACGGAGGGGCTAGTGAAATTAAGGAGACTGCAAGTGTCCAACACTTACAATGAAAACCTTGCTTTACAAGAGAACTAGAGGGTGACTGGAGCGAGACACACAATGTCCCAACCGATTTGGAAGTAGCACACGCATCAGCCTGTAGCCTGCAATCTTCTTAGTCCTGATTTAAACATCATCTTGCAATTTAAAGTCGTTTCGGGACTTACTCTGGACATTTGTGCTGTTGAGAATAGTTTTGAGCACTCGCATCATGGAGTACACCTCTTCCCCAAAGCCTCAGCTCTCTTCTAGGGCGAACGCTTTCTCCATAGCCGCACTCATGTCAAGTGGGAAATCGAAGGACAAGGAGTCGGAGGAAAGTACCATCAAGCCGCTGGGTAAAAGCAGATCTCACTCTTTTACGAGTTTTGATAGCAAAAGTGGTTTCGTGTTTTGCAACAGTGACATGAGTTTGCATGCGAGGCGAACGGTGACATCAGCGTCAAACTACAGCAGTTTTATATAAAAGAAAATAGCCTAGTATAAAATAACTGAGTATTGAAACAATTACACTGTTTTCAGTGGGTTATACAGTTGCATGTGCTTTTGAGGTCGTAAAAATGTGAATATTCTAAGGAAATGGTAAAACTGTGACCTGTCAATATGATGAGTAAAATTAAGCTTTTTTTTGTTTGTTTTAAATATAGAATGAAAAATATTAAATCAAAAAGTGAGATTTTGTATTTGGCCAGTTTGTGTTGTTTTGTTAAAATGTGTACGCTTTCCTGGCAAATCAAAATGAATAGATTTAATTTTGTAGGTAGCCTAAACCCACAAACGACAAACCATCTTGTACGCCCAACAGTTTATTTACATTTACAATATAAAAATAGAAGTGAAGTCTAATTTGACTAGCAGTAACTATTAAATAATAAAAAAAATAAAATAATACTACCTGGTTTCATGCCCACTGCATTGGAATATTCCTGGCGCTTCTATTAGTTTGCAATTTTAAATTTCAGGCAAAATTAATAAAAACGTATAAAATAAAAATACTTATGATCCTTCATCAATATTTAAGCACGTAAATACTATTTATTTTAGGCTATTATTAATTATAGCAATGTGAATTGTTTATACATATAGGTTAATTAGGCTACATTATTTTTACATTTCATATAGGCTCAAATATTAATAATAATAATAATAATAATAAAACTAAATATGTAATGTTAAACCAAATGATGTAACCGTGTTATCTATATGACTGTGATAGTTTATTAGAACCAAACCAAATTGCATGCTGCATGCTTGTCCCAGACTTTAACATCTTTTGTAACACTAACTGCAATAAATTTGTGCACATATATTTTATAATTCGTGATCCTTTTTTTAATTCTAGAACAATTCGTGGAGAAGTCGTCTTGTCATCCAAACCTCGCCGACCTGCCTTCGCTGGAAACCCACGGTGACTTCAGCAGCAGCAGCAGCAGCAGCGGCGGCGGCGCTCCGTTATGTACCGAGCCGCTCATTCCTACCAGCCCCGGCGTGCCCAGCGAGGAGATGGCCAAGATCTCCTGCAGCCTCGAGACGAAAGAACTGTGGGACAAGTTCCACGAACTCGGCACGGAAATGATTATCACAAAATCTGGAAGGTAAAATAGCTGAAATTATTTTACTTTTCGTATTTTTAAACCAGCAGACGAATTTGTTTAGTATATTTAGTAGACGCATTTAGCAGGACAGGCCTGTTGTCAGTAGACATGGGTTTGAAAACGTTACCACATTTAAAATAGGCTAATTCAGCTCATTTGTTTTACACAGTTGAACTAACATATTCTCAAAAATCATGTTTACTCACGTAAATGCCATTTATAAACATTATGTTGTTTCAACAGACGAATGTTTCCGACAATTCGTGTATCGTTTTCCGGAGTGGATCCGGACGCCAAATATATCGTACTAATGGACATCGTTCCGGTGGACAATAAGAGATATCGATATGCCTATCATAGATCCTCGTGGCTTGTGGCGGGAAAGGCAGATCCACCTTTACCTGCTAGGTAAGAAGCTTTTTATATTACCTGTATATGCGTTGTTTTGCTATTTTGATAACTTAAAAAGTTGCTAAATCATCAACAAAATGTGAACAGCCAGTGTAAATAAAAAGAGAATAAATCGTTAAAAACATTATTTTAGAATAGATAACTTACCATCTGAAGCGGTAATTCACTTTGAATAGGCTACGTGTTATTCTAACATATTTGAATTTCACACGTTCTATTTTTTCTGTTTTTGCTTAAATAATAATTTATTTTTAGTTATTTTTAGATTCAAATCCAAATAAAATTTTGTGAAATGTAAGCTAGTTATAAGGATAAAATGTAATAAAAATCGAATAATGCACGTAGGCTTCATCCAAACGGATCGACAGCATATATATATTTTTCTGTTATTATATTACAGGTTGTACGTGCATCCAGATTCGCCGTTTACAGGAGAACAGCTATTGAAACAAATGGTTTCTTTCGAAAAAGTGAAGCTTACAAACAACGAACTGGATCAGCACGGACACGTAAGCTCAAAGCTTTAGTTTTAATCTGTGCTATATTGCAGCTTTACGTTTTATTTTGTGTATGTCAGTGTGTAGCCTACTAATTATAACTAATTGTTTAATTAAAAAAAAAAAAGTAGCCTAGGCTATCTGTAAAGATGTAAACATAAGTGGCTTTACAGAAAAGATATTTTGCCTGTAAAGACTAATTCTTTCATTTATGTTTTTTAATAATGTGATGATTATTATTCAAGTATGATATTTTTAATAGCCTATTTGGATATACATCTCAGCATATTTAAAGTAAAAGTAAACTGATGATAATGCATAATAGTGTTTTCTATATTGTGTCAAGATAAAAAAGAGATAATAATTATAATAATAAACATTTCAGTAATTAATGAAATACTTAATGCATAATACACTCTGCAAAGGCCTGGGTTTTTATATTTATTTAAGGTTTGCATGCATCACATAAATTCAATTTTTCTCATTCCTGACCAATTTCTTCAACAGATCATCCTGAACTCCATGCACAAGTACCAACCGCGAGTTCATATCATCAAGAAGAAAGATCACACAGCATCACTTCTTAATCTAAAGTCTGAGGAGTTTCGTACATTTGTCTTCACTGAGACAGTTTTCACTGCGGTCACTGCTTACCAGAACCAGCTGGTTAGTACAAATCAACCAGTTTCCTAATTCCTTTGTAAGGCAGCTGGAAAAGCCAGTATATATTTATTGTCAAAATGTATGTTTTGAGTATATATTTCTCCCACTGGCTATTTTTATGAATTTGTTCCACTGTAAATTATAGTACTATTTTGAATAAAAATAAAATACTGAGTATATTTTGGCAACAGTTTAAAATTGATTTGATTTTAGCAGAACAGTTCACTGGAAGACATCAGTCATTCCATTTGAATTTATGTTTAATTTAATGCTCATGACATCATGTGGGAGAAGAAAAGAGCTGCTGGATTAATTTAGTCGTTTCCTGTTTTTGCTGCAGATAACCAAACTGAAGATTGACAGCAACCCTTTTGCCAAAGGCTTCAGAGACTCCTCCAGACTCACGGATATTGAGAGGTATGAGGAATTCTGCTGCTAGCCGTGTGTTGATTTCTGACCCGTGTTCAGTGCAGTGAGTGATTGCAGAGGGAGGAGCAGCTGCTCTGGGGAGTGAAGCGCGTGTGTGGTGGGGAACGTTCAGCCAAACTCATTAACAAGTGCACAAGTGGCTTTTCATTAGAGTCTCGTTAGACCTAGACGATTGTGGGCGGGTTGGTTCAATGAAAGCTGGAAAAAAAGTTAACTTACAAGTGTGGTTCATGTGGTCAATTAATAAATAAATAAATAATAATAATATCATCATAACAAAAAGGTAAAATATATATATATTATGTATGTATGAATTTTGCCAACCTGTGAATGTGTTATGTGAATACCATATATTTTAATTAAGTCAATTTTAACATATATAAATACTACAAGGAAACACACTTGAAACATGTCAATATCTTTCTGACCCAAGTTTCACAAACAAAACAACTGAGTGACCTAAAAATAATTTGATAATGTTACAAATGCTGGAAATGAGCGATTTTGGCAATGTGCTCTCAAATTACACAACACAGCCTAATATAAGATTTAGAGCAGATAAAAATAACTACTAAAAGTAATAGTTGCAGGGTCTTTCTTTTTATTGTATATTTGTTTATTTTTTATATTTATGAATAATGCACTTTTTGCCCACTGGCGGATGTGTGTTATATTATATGATCTCTATTATATGCCATATATTTTAATTAAGTCAATGTTAAAACACACACACACACATATATACTACAAGAAAATGCACAAGAAAAATGGTCAGTATCACTGCACTTTTCTGACTCAAGATTCACGAGAAAAATGACTGAATGACCCAAAAATAAATTTATAAAGCTAGAAATGCTGGAAATGACCGATTTTGGCAATGTGCTCTCAGATTAGCATTCCAGTTAAACATTTGCCAGCAAGTTCCATTTCAGTCCCCAACGAAAGAACAACCCAAAAGTCAATGACTGCCAAAAATACCACACAAAAATGCATCCTGCTCTCTCTCTTTCTCCGTCTCTCTATTTCTTTTTCTCTTTGGAAGGGCTGTGAATTAGATCTGATCAATTGATCTTCAGGGAGCTGCAGAAATCGCATTAGTCTGGAGTCGGGCACTGCACTAAAACACAGCGTAATTCAATTGGGCCCCATGACTGATTGAAAACAGCCACCCAAGTTGTAGGGCTGCGAGGCCCCTCTCCTCAGGAGCGCATCGCAGATAAAAACACACATATTTGTATTGCGCTGCTGACAGATATTGCACTTTCCTAACCTAATTGGGAGGCTAATGTGGACACATGGCTCTTGTGATGCAGACCATCTCAGCCTGTCTGAGGAGTCTAATCTAACAGGAGCTAATGCACTTACTGCAAGGCCAGCAGACACACTTCTCTCTACACACTTGCTGTGTGTTAACATATTTTTATGCGCTTGTTGTTTAAGCTAGCATGAACTGTCTGATTCATTGAACACAAAGCTGCAGAGACACACTTTGGATGTGTTAATTCATTAGCATATTCACACATTAATGTATGGTTTAAAAATTAGAATAGTAAATAAAAGTTATAAAGTTCCTCACTGTGTTACCTGAAATAAAATAAAATAAATAAAACGTAACCTTTTTCAGCTAGTTAGTTTCCAAGTAATTTCTCATTTTGCTTTAGTTTAACTTGATGTACTAAAATAAATAATTAAAGCTAAAACTGAAATTAAATTAAAAAAAACTAAAAATGACAAAAACATACAAAAAAATTAAAAAAAAAAAAACGTTATCTAAAATTAAAATGAAATTTTCAATGTTTTTTTTACCCAAAAATCAAATTTGTGGCATCATTTACTCACCCTCATGTCATTTAAAACAATGTTGTTTCGGACCCCTCTGGCTATCATTTCATGGACAAAAACTGTTAAAGTGTTCTTTTGTGTTTATTTTTGGAGATTTGGATTCTCTTTAAATGGCATGATATTATGTGATAGTTTAGTTTGTTAAAATGAAGTTTGCTTAGGATACATAACCAGATCAAATGATTTTGTATAGGTGATTGTGGATATAGAGATATATTTTGGGCTATTGTCTTTTGATTTTGCTGTAGGGAAAGTGTTGAGAGCTTGATCCATAAGCACTCTTACGCCCGGTCGCCCATTCGGACTTATGCTGGTGATGAGGAAACCCTGGGTGAAGATGGGCTCTCGGCGCACAGTAGAGGTAAGAAAATTCTCCTGTAACGGTAAACCATGAACTGTAAAAATATTCTATTAAGTTTACTTTTAAAAACAGCATCTGTAAATGCTAGAATTTCTCCTTCAAAATACAGTGACATTGTTTCCAGTATTATATGATGACTTTATAGTTTTTACAACCTATAACCATATATTAAATGAAGTTATTTAATGTTAATATACAACTTTACTTGAACTTCGAAAAACTGCTTTGTAACTAAAAATGTACTGATAACCACCATAATAATACAGGTGGTGACATAGAAAGCCATAAGATTAATAAGAGTTCATCATATAGACGGTACACGAAAAGATGAAGAACTGTCAGGGTAACACACATGAATAAATAATGCAATAAACATTAACTAAATAATAGAAAGTGTAACACAAAACACCCTACTGTGCTTTACCGATAAAAAAAAAATAAGAAGAAGAAACAAAACTAGTTATATAAAATGCAATCATATCTCATGTTTCACACAGTTTTCCAGTACAATTTTTGGTTACACTTTATTTGAAGGTGTCCTTGTTACAGTGTAATTATACATTTAAGTACTGTACTTACTATATGGTTAGGATTAGGGTTTGGCTTAGGGTTACTTGCATGTAATTATGCATAATTAATTGTTATTATAATAGTAATGACATGTAACGTGTAACAAGGACACCTTCAAATAAAGGGTTACCCAGTTTTTCACTATAAACTATATGGCAATTCAAACTTTTACTTCCATTTACCATAAAATATAAATTTCATTTATATTTTATTTACATTTCATTTAACCATTTACACTCTTAAAAATGAAGATTATTTATAGGCATCAGTGGTTCCATGAAGAATCTTAGAGCCTTTCCGTTCCACACAAGGTTCTTTGTAGCAGAAAAATTATTTATTAAAATGTTCTTCACGCTAAGAAAAAATAGGCTACTTCTTTTAAGAATTGTTCTCTAAGGTTCTTTGGGGAACCAATAATAGTTCTTCTGTGGAATCACTGCAAAAACCCCCTCCTTTTGGAACCTTCATTTTTAAGAGTGTAAGCTACCAATTAACAGATATTAACTGTAAAGTTTTTTTCTGTAAAAATTACTAACAATTTTTGCATTATGGTGTAAATATGCTCATTTTATGGTACAAATAATGCATTCGATTCTATCCCTGTAGGTTCAGCATTCACCGCATCGGACAACCTCTCCCTCAGCTCCTGGGTCACCACCACATCTGGCTTCTCGGGCTTTCAGCACCCTCAGTCTCTGTCTGCCATCGGAACCAGCACAGCCTCCCTGGCCAGTCCTCTTCCTCACCCCATCCAGGGCTCTCTACCCCCTTACAGTCGACTGGGCATGCCTCTCACCCCGTCCGCCCTGGCCGGCTCCATGCAGGCCAGCGGGCCGACCTTCCCCTCCTTCCACATGCCACGCTACCACCACTATTTCCAGCAGGGGCCGTACGCCGCCATCCAGGGACTGCGCCATTCTTCCACAGTCATGACCCCGTTCGTATGATTCCTGCCACTTCAGCCTGATAAGATTTCCCAATCACCGGCATGCGAAGACATACGACACCCATACACACATGCTTACACGAAAGGAAGAACCACATGTAAATAATATAGACTGACACAGCATTGACTAACGACCCGGACGTGCTGCTTCTCGCAGTTGTGCTGGAGAAAAAGTGAACGAAAAGCCCAGCGGACACGGATTCTTGTAAAACAGAACTTCAAGCATGAGTTTTTAGTGTTGATAAGAGACTCAAAGATCCGTCTTCATCTGCAAATGTGTTAATGCTACCTTTAAAGGGATAGTTCACTCAAAAATGAAAATTCTGTCATTATTTAATCACCCTCATGTCGTTCCAAACCTGTATGACTTTCTTTCTTCCGAAGAACATAAAAGAAGATATTTTGAAAAATGTTGATAACCAAACCGTTTCGATTCTCATTGACTTCCATTGTATTTCTGGTCCATATAATGGAAATCAATGGGAACTGAAAGTGGTTACAAACTTTCTTCAAAATATGAGAGTGTGTAAATGATGACAGAATGTAATTTTTAGGTAAACTGTTTCTTTATAGATTCATCTCATTCCTTTATCGCCACCCAGAGCCAGATGAGGGAGAACGTAACTCACTGAACGTAACACTGGACTACTGCTGTTTCTCATTCCCCGTGATCCATCACCTCTTAATGATATGATACAGTATCTGTGGAGCTGCCGACCACTCAGCCCTCCTGTTCAAATTGTGGACACTAGAGGGCGCTGTGCTATTTGAAAACTGCAATACTGGATGGAAACGGCATACATGTGTACATGCTGGACAGCCTGGTTTTATCTTTTTGGTCAGAAAAGTTTCTTTTCTTTAAAAACTGTTTAAGGCATTTTATTGTGTTTTATATTTAAAGAGACAGTTCTCCAAGAAATGAAAATTCTGTCATTATTTACTCACCCTCATATTGATCTAACACAAAAAAGATATTTTGAAGAATGTTGGTAACCAAACAGTATCGGTTTCCATTGAGTTCCATTATATTTTTTGTCCATACAATGGAAGTTGAAGGGAACTTGAACTGTTTGGTTACTATTCTTCAATATGTGTGTTGGAACGACATGAGGGTAACAAGTAAACTATGACAAAATGTTCATTTCAGAGTAGACTATCCCTAATAAGTTGCTAATCTGTCCTCAGCGAGAAAAACTATAAATTAACATAATTTCATTAAAAAGACACAATGGGGTGAACTGCAACTGATATGAAGCAGCAGACACGTGAGGCTATTTCTATAAGTCACAAACAAGAAATCCAGAGGAAAATGGACAGGTTTCTGTTTTGTAACTGGCTAATATTTCTTTCCAGTGCCAGAAACTGAGCTTTAGCCACTCGAGGCTGCTTGTCGACAGCCAGCTTGCAGGAAGTCTACACCTGTAAATAATGGGCTAACTTTTAAATAATAGGCTTGTCTTCCCCAGGGGAACGAGGGAAATTGGGTGATTTGTGTTCCTATTTGTACAGTCACATCGACAACAATTCATCAACATCCTGTAACCAAATCACAGAGAAACAGCGCTTGCTGTAATAGCCAGATGAAGACGAACTGGTGTGTGTGTGTGTGTGTGTGTGTGTGTGTGTGTAAGTGCGAGGAACTTAATGATGCTGCGGTTTTTATTCGTCCTTCAAATTTGAACAGAACAGACAAGCATAAATACACAAACAGAGCCACACAATGCTTTTCAGGGTTGAGGGTGTTTTATTCAGATTGAATGTGTTGTCTAAAGTAAAACTGATAAAAAAAAAAAAAAATGTGCCCACCATTTCAAGCCTTTGATTTGTTACGAACAGACTGTACAAACAGTTATGTAGTTGCAATATATTAGCAAATGTTTTCTCTTTATTCCTTTTTTTTGTTTGTTTGTGTGTATTTCTACGTCAGATGTATCCTACTCAGATTTCTGACCATTTTTGTTTTGATGCCTTTTTTAAGTGCAATATATTTATTTCAGCTATGAAAAAAGATATGGCTAATGTAATATTTGAAGCAATGATAGATGTTATTTGTAAACAAAATGAAATATATATCACCCCAAAATAATGTTGTGAGAGTTTGATTTTTATGATTGCATTGTTCTTAAATGCTGCCGACACAATTATTGTATTTAATAACTACAATATATACAGTACGCTCTTAAAAAATAGGTTCCTAATTGACGTGTTCCATGAAGAACCTTTAACATCCATGCAACCTTTCCATTCCACAAAGGTTCTTTAAAAACATTTAGCAGATTATTAAAACATTCTTCGTGCTAAGAAAAAAAAACTGGAACAGTTCACTGAAAGGTTCTTTGGGAAACCAAAAATGGATTTTCAATGGCATCACAATGAAAACACCCCCTTTTGGAACCTTTATTTTAAAAAGTATAGGATATTTAAATTCATGAAATTTTTTGTTTTATTTACAGTATAAAAGTTGCATTGAACTGACAGAGTTAAATAAAAAAAAAACAGTTTAACTTGTGGATAGTCTATGTGAGGAACATTAAATTAAGCATCAAATTACATGTATCTACAGTATATATTGAAAAAGACTTTTATTGAAAAAAACTTTCTTTTTATTAAATATACTTTTTTACTTTTACTATTTACAATAAAGTGAAAGCACTTAAATGACCTGATGGGCAGCCAACATAAATGTGCAATTATTCAACACTCTTTTTATTCAATAGATTAATTTTTTATTCAATAGATTGTTTTAAAGATGACTGTTCTTCTGAAACACTTTAAATTCTCTTTTCAGGGAGCAGATTGTGTACATTTTAAACTAGTAATTCCACCACACTGTAAAAAAAAAAAAAAAAAGTTGAGCCAACTTAAAATTTTAAGGCAACCAGCTTCAGCAGATTTTTGAGTTTTCTCAACTTTTTGTTTTAAGTTTATACAACAAAAAGTTAAGAATCTCCTACGAAAATTAGTTGAGAGAACTCAAAAATCTGCTGAAGCTGGTTGCCTTAAAATTTTAAGTTGGCTCAACTTTTTTTTTTTTTTTTTGCAGAGAGAAAGAAATGGCAAGTAACACCTTAAATTAAACTTTTTTTTTTAAGTAGAAAGACTGAAATCTTTATTTTAGATTTACAACTTTAAAAAAAATAATAATATTTTTTTTTACACAGAGAACTATACTGCAGTTCACACTGAAATAGCTTTGAAGCAATAGTCAAATACATAAAAAAATACATAAAAAATGCCATTTTAATTGAAAATTACGCTTTAAAACCTTTTTAATTCTGTGGAACTGTTAATTTTTTTTTTTTTTTTTAATTTTCATGTATTCTTTCTTTCCTTCTTTCTTTTAAAAAGAACACAATTTGTACCAACCAAAACCCAATTTTCTATCACTTCAGAATCTTTCTCTGGTCCATGTTTTTTAACAGCACATTTATTGATTAGTTCAAATAAATGGATTTGCAAGCTAAATCCCCAACAATTATCTGCCTGTTTCTGACTAATCATACACAGAGGTGACAGCAATTATCATTTATTATTCCGCATGCGTTATTTGTTTGGCAGGACGCTGCAGGGCAGGAAATGTCTGAGGTATCTGTAGCATAATTCTAAATATAAAGATGGCCTCTCTATCACACGGCCATCACTATCATGGACAAACCAACAAATCGATAGCAGGTCGTTAGTCACCGTTTCACCAGGAAGAAAAGGCACTTCTACCCTCTGATAAAAATCAGTTACATCCTTTGAAAATAAATAAATAAGCAAATAAATAACATCCAGTGAGAGGGTGATTGGATTAAAGAGATAGCAGAAGGGCGGTCTGAGGCCGTGAGCTATGGAGAAATAAATTGAAAGGAACAGTTCACCAGGGAGTCCATTTTAAGAAATAAGAGTGTCATTTACACAACAAGGACTGCCAGCTGAATCTAATGTAATTTCATTCAGTTTTGCATGTTTTTTTTTCTTCCCGCCACGATTCTTTAATTTGTCCCTAAGACAAAAGGAGCACATTTCAATGATATGGGCAGGAATGGAAAACTGTCTGCTGTCTTTGCCAGTGAATTAAGGTTAACCCACATCCCTGTCAATAGAGTCTACATTCTTTATTGCCTCTATTAAACACTGGTAAACCGTAGTTTTATAGATGCCTCACTTACTTTTATTTGAAAAATACATGCATAATTAGATTTTTCTTGAATACTTGCATGGAATGCCTTCTTACACGCTCCTATTTCTCATTTAATAGAGGATAGAATTTGTATGGCTTAAATTTAACAGAAGAATCGTATGTAAATTGCTAAAACTGGGGAGACTTGGGCTATTTTGTCACATTTTTTTTGAATATTTCTCATTCTGGCTTTATTTTATAAGCCAAATTAAAGGTACAAAAACTGCATTTTACATTTACATTACATTAGTTTTTAATATTTCCACCATTATTGCCCAGGATAAACAATATACAGTCAACTGAACACATTTTTAATATTATTTATTTATCTATTTATTTTTACTTTTTGTGGAAATGTCATTTATTTATTCCTGAATCTGTAATATATATATATATATATATAAAGATTGACTGAATGAAAGTGTGATTTTATTCTGTTCTGTTTGTCCAATCAACAAATATTATGTATTTAAATATTATGTATTGCATACATAAATATTATATGTATATATATATGTATATGTATATAATATGAGACAAGAGAAGTCTTTCAAAAACATTAAAATATCTTCATTGTGTGTGTGTTTGTGTAAGTAAAAAATTAAAGACAAAGTAAAGAAAAAGTAAAGAAAGAACAAAGTAAATTTAAAAATAATTTCATTTCACTTTCCATCTGACATGAAATATATATATATATATATAAACTTTCCTAAATTGACTGAATGAAAGTGGGATTTTATTCTGTTCTGTTTGTCCAATCAATAAATATTTAAAATTTATAAATATTTAAATATTTAAAATAAATAATATTTTACAATAAATATTTAAAATAAAATTTTATATTTTTAGATTTACCATTAATGATATTTTGGGGGGGAATATTTGTTAATCAGTTGGTTTTGTTGTTTGAAAACCACATACAAAAACCACTGCTGAACTAAACCTTCTTACTCAGAAACGGTCTTTGTGACAACTAGCCCCAGTCTCCTCTAATTTATACAGTTATCAATCACATTGTTTTTTATCCCTTTCTTGTATTCCTGCAGAAATCCACTTAATTCAGGTGAAATAATTTCAACAACTACTTTTGTCTAGGTCTATCCAACAAAGGATGGATTCATGATGAAATCATGGTCTGTCAGACAGAGATCTCCTGATAAGAGCTGTCCTACCTTGGGAAGAGGGACTGTAACCTGATTTGTCCAGTTACTTAGTGGAGTCCGGGTGAAATGAGCCCAATAAATGTCGCTGTCATGCATAATTAATTGTGTTGTTACAATGAACCGTACAAAATCCATCTTCATTTGATTAGAGGTTTTCTGAAGGCACTGAAGTGCATGATGGTCTACTTTGTCTCCATCTCACCTCAGTGTCTGTATATGACTGGACGGAGGGCTGTAGCTCTGGAATGCAGATGACAGACGAGCTTTTATTTCAGAAGGTAAAAAGAGATTTTGTGGCGTTCAGGTGGCACATACATACACACGTGCCAACTCTTACCAATGCCATGCAAGTATGGATATGAACATGAATCGTAAAGAAATTCTTCCCCAAGGAACAATAATTGTACAAAATAGTTTGTGCAATACATGTATTTATAAAATAGGTTGCTTTTATTTCTTGAATAATTGTTTAAAAATATAAAAAAAATATATAATCTCTCTCTCTCTCTCTGTATATATATATATATATATATATTTTCAGAGCTCCTATATATGCATGTGTGTGTGTGTGTGTGTGTGTGTATATATATATATATATATATATATATATATATATACATATAAAAGTTACATTTACTAGAGCAAGAAAATGTATTATTCATAGGAAAGAAGCATCTTTGAAATCTGCAATGTAGATGTATTTTTTTAAATCGTGGCGCCCACTACTGGTGTATCAGTTGATCAGCTGAAATCAAAATCACTTATTACGATAAGAAACCAAAACCTGATTTTATTCAAAAACACACCTTATTTCAATGAGATGCATATATTCATATCTGTAAATATTTACTATTTATTTACACACAAGGAAGAGAAAAATAGTTATGCACTAAAGTAACTGCATGATTCACTAAGTCTTATGGTCTTATGTGTTTATCAACCAGTCTTGAGAAAAAAAGTCTTTCATAACAACATGGACAGCACATCCATGACACCTCACCCCGACTTGTTGACAAAGGCGGGAAGAAAAGCGTTAGGCAATGGCATAGGGGTAAAATTGAACACCATTGAAGCAGCATTACAGACTTGCCAGGACATGGTAGACCATGTTGTACTTGTTTTTGTGTTTTATTATTATTTTTTTTTATGTCTATTGTCGATTTCTTCTCTCCACTGTTCACAGACAATGCAGAGACATCCGAGTTCAGTTGGCAGCGTGTGGAGGTCCCTCAGGGATGAGGGAGGTGACGAAAGTGCTGATGAACGACCAAGCGGCCGACAGGAAGCCCGGCTGATGCGGGTCTGCGTTCATGGGATCTTCAGGACCTTCCTCCCCGCTGTCCCCCTCGTCATCCTCCATTCCCTCATCCATCATACGCTCCTACAGAGAAAGAGAGAGAAAAAAAGAGATTGGTAAGTTTGTTTATTATAAATACCAATAAATCCACTGATTTGGTTCATGAGAAAGATGTGTATTAGTTTCAATCAATTAGTTTTAGGACAATGTGTGACCATCTTAAGATTATTGGTATCAGCCGATAATTGTGAAATATGTATGTTTTAAACTCCCCTGACAATCTTAACAATATATAATGAGCATTTTCTATTTTTTAATAATGTTTTTAGACATTTTATATATATACACAATAATATCTGAAAGAAATGAATACTTGATTTGAGCAAGGATGGATCAAATTGATCAAAAGTGACAGTAAAGACATTTTTAGAATGCTTCTAATTTCAAATTTCAAATAAATGGTGTTATAATGGTATTAACTTTCCAAAAGATCCTGAAAAAAAAAAAAAAAAAAAAAAATTGCTGCTGCTGAATTTTCAGCTTTGCATCAAAGGAATAAATTAAGTTTTAAAATATATTAAAATTGAAAAAAGTAATTTGAAATTGCAATATTTCATAATATTACTGTTTTTACTGTGTTTTTGAACAAATAAATGCATAAGACTTCTTTCAGAAACATTAAACCATAAATAATGTAAAATAAAATTACATTAGTGCATTATATGTACATATGCATCTTTAAAAAGTTTAAACAGATCGAACACATTATCGTCTCTATTTTCCACATTTCAAAAAAATACAAAGTCATTAAATAACTAAAAATTATATATTGAGAGCTAAATTAATTAAAAAATACCTTTAGTTTCAAAAGGGAATTCATAGATGGGGACAATTTACATATCATCTTCTAGGGCAACACTTTTTTTTTTTAAGATCATGAAAAACAAATTCAGTCAAGTGTGTCCAAACTTTTCTGTTCTGTCAGTATATCTTGCTTTCTAGATATTTGCAACAGTATTGGCAAAAGTTGACCTCTATAACTAACCATCTCTTGCATATCCTGATTTTGCTCAGCCTCCTCTTGTGGGTCTTCTCCAGCTCCTGGATTCTGCAGTTCTGCTCTAAAGGGAAACCAGCCAGCCTGATGCCTGGAGTACACAAACAGAGACAGAGACAATGAAGCGCAAATACAATGTTCAACTTCCTACAAGTCAACTTCTGCTTATCAGGAAGCTTCTATTTAGTACACAACCTACAGATAAACCAGCAGCATGGCGCCGATCACCACGACAAAGCGGCCAAAAGAGGAATAGAAATAGACGATGCTGAGCAGAATGGCAGCACGTGACACTGTGTACATCCAGTCCAGCCAGTCTCGGTTGAGCTCATCGTCGTTCAACATGGCTCCTCCCTGAGCATTCATCTGGATGTTGGGGTTGGCAGGGCGGTCCTCGGGGGCGGGGTTGGGCCCCATAGGGGCTGCAGGTTCGTTAGGTCGAGCTGGCTGAGTGGTGGGGCCAGCACTGGGAGCAGGAAAGGGGGCCACGCTGGACGCCCGGGAGGCTGCCATGGCTGCATGACTGAAAGATTGTGAATGAAAAATTATGAACAAAATACTGCACATGGGTGAACTGTGCGCATTAAAATAAGTGAGTGAAGGAAGTAAAGGGGGTCTGTTTTGATTTCATGTTGTCTTTATAGAAAAAGGGTAATACTATATTTTAAGGTGTCCTTGTTACACGTTACATGTACTTACTATTATAATAACAATCAATTATGCATAATTACATGCAAGTAACACTAAGCTAAACCTAATCATATAACAAGTACATGTAGTTAATTAATATTACTCAGTACTTAAATGTATAATTTCACTGTTACAAGAGCACCTTAAAATAAAGTGCAAACAAAAAAACTCTTATATCCATATACTACTGGTGAAAAATTTTGAATAATTTTTAAAAATGTTTTTGAAATAAGTCTCTTATTCTCTCAAAGACTGCATTTATTTGATCAAAAATACAGTAAAAAATAGTGAAATATTTTTACAATATAAAATAACTGTTTTCCATTTTAATATACTGTAAAATGTAATTTATTCATGTGATGCAATGTGATGTGAATTTTCAGCAGCCATTACTCCAGTCTTCAGTGTCACATGATCCAATAGAAATTATTCTGATATGCTGATTTAGTTATCAATTATTATTTATGCTGAAATAATAATAATGGTGTCATTTTCAATGTGGAAAACAGTTCTTGCTACTTAATATTTGTGTGCAAACTCTACTATGACCTTATAAAACTCTAAACATCTTTCACTTCTGATAAATTTTTGATCACTCTTTATTATTAACTATTCAAAACATTTGACCTGTAGTATATATTTATACTGATTTGCACAACTATTTTCTGAAATCTCAGTATGAAACGGCTCAAATACTTTATTCAGGATCCTAGCCTCATATTTAACTGGGTCGTAGAAACTTACTACTGCATGTAATAATGGCGGGCATACATCTGCTGCCACCAAAACATTTGCATCGGCATGTACATAGGGTGGGCGGGGAAGCCAGCAGCAGGACCACCTTGTATGGGAAGAGGTATTCCTTCAGGCCTAAGTGGGAATGAAATATCCAAAATGAAACTCAAAGGCCTCAAAACTCAACTCCACATGTTTTGCCTTGAGTGGGTTATTTGAGAGTATGATTTGTGTGTTTACCTCTGCATCACACCAGTAGGGGCAGGATTGAGGCCATGTGTTTGTGTCGGGTTCTCCCGGTGCCGTAGACCATCAGAGTTGGCTGGAGTTTCTTGACTTGGGGTAGATGATGAGGAGGATGGACCTGTACTGTCTGACGTCTAGGAAGGAAAAAGAATAATGGACATGAGGTTAAGAACTTACAAAAAGGTCTTATTTGTTAACATTAGTTAAAGCATTAACTACCATGACCTAACAACGATATTTTTTTCATTTATTAACCTTTGTTAAGTTGTCAAGTTGCTACTAGCAACTGTTTGGTTACAAGCATTCTTCAGAATATCTTCTTTTGTGTTTAACAGAAGAAAGAATCTCATACAGGTTTTGAACAACTTGAGGGTAAGTAAATGACACAATCTTCATTTTTAGATGAACTATTCCTTTGACAAACTAAGATTTATAAACGCTGTAGAAGTGTTGAACAACTTTTCTACATGGAATGATATTTTTCTTTTTTTAATCTATGCACTCACTGAAGAGCTGGAATCGTTGGTGCTAACAGGGCTGCTGGAAGTGGGGGATAACGGGGGGCTTTGTGACGCACACACCAGGTGGACCATGTGGTATTCATCTTGCTGTTGGGGTTGAAGAAATCCAGTGATTAGAATCAGTACAAAAAAATCTGAGCTCTGGTCAAATACTTTAAAAGAATACAATATATACACTTTATGTGTTATTAAAAAAAAAGTGGTCACTATACAAGTTCTTTCATCAAGTTTGTGTCATTTGTTATTGTAACAAATGTCTTTGGTCACTGTGTCATCTCTCAGTGTTTTTAAAATGCCATGTCAGGTTAGTTTTAAAGGAAGTGGAAGTAGCAACAGATCTTTTCTTCTGCATTGTGACACATCCGAGTGAAGCAAGGTACAACAATGAGCTTGAAATTTTTCAGTTACAAAACAATTTTAATTTAAATAATGAAACATCTGCATGGACTTCAATTTCATGCCGACTTTTAACACATAAAAAAAAAAAATTAAATAAATGAAAATAAAATAAAAGAATAAAAATCCCCCCAAGATCATTTGTGGATGGATGGCCTAATAACTGTGCCATAATTATCTAAAAAAAAAAATTATGATGGTGGGTTACAAAAGTTTTAGGACCTATAAAGTTAAGCGGCAGTTTCAACATCTCAACAATCAGAAACACTCAAACTGTTTGAAGCAACATAAAACTTCTCTTCAAATCACTTGACTTGTTTTTGTACGTTGCATCTGATTTGATGTTTAAACAAATCAGAGAACAGGACTATACCTTTCTTAGCACATCCCTTAATTGCAAGTGATCCTGAAGAAGCCGTCCAGAATAGACAAGTCTCTGATCCTTGGATGACTGAAAGAATGCAAGAAGGGTTTGATTAGAGAGGTGTCCAGTGAAATCTCAGACAAAAATGTCATTCATCATTAAGTGGCAGCAAAGTATACGGAACTAGAATCTGAACTGCACAGCTCTGCATGGGGCTCTCGGGCAAAATACCAGCAATGCCAAACATTCCTGTAGAGCAGGTGGCATCTAGCTGCCATTTCCTGAAGTCAACAAACAATTTCATAGGCTTCTTCTAAAAACACTTTTAAATCATCATAAAAACATGTTTCAAATCATGTAGGAATAAGACATAACCTTGGCTAAAATGTTAATTCTGTGATTTATGAATAGAAAGCTCTTTAACAGCCATAAACAAACCTTTCTTGAACCCTACAGCACAGAATTATGGCACACTTAACTGCTTATTTCAGGTCCTTAAGTATGAAAATAAGCAGGCCACCCAAGATGTAGCTGAGTGCGTTACTTCATCTGAACAGATTTGGAGAAATGCAGCATTACGTCACTTGCTCACCAATGGATCCCCTGCAGTGAATGGGTGCCAACAGCTGATAAAAACATAATAATCCACATGACTGACTCCAGTCCATCAATTAACATCTTGTGAAGTCAAAGCTGCATGTTTGTAAGAAACAAATCCATCATTAAGGCGCTCAAGTTTAAACCGTCGCTTCTGTACAAAATACCAGTCCATAAGCCAAAAAACACTCCCTCCAGTGACATATTTGTTTAGAACCGTTTTGGACTGTTTTTGCTTGTAAACGATAATTAATCTGTGCATTTCTCTCAACTTTTTATTTTTTTTTTACTGAAGAAAGCAATGTTATGGATAGAGGATTTGTATATCAGCCAGAAGTAATGGTTTGAAGTCAAAAATATCTTAATGATGAATTTGCTTATTGCAAACACACAAGACATGGACTAGAGTTGTGTGAATTACTTTTGGATAATCGTGATGTTTTTAATAGCTGTTTGGACTCATTCTGATGGCACCCATTCAATGCAGAGGATCCATTGGTAAGCAGGTGACGTAATGCTAAATTTCTTCAAATCTGTTCTGATGAAGAAACAAATTCATCTACATCTTGGATGGCCTGATGGCGAGTAAAAATTTAGCAATTCTCATTTCTGAAGGAACAATTCTTTTAAAATACTGCACTAATGATTAGTGAGACACTAACATGATCATACTACTAAACAAACAAAGAAAATGCACCTAATATGATTGTTTACATAAATACAGGTCTTGGACAATTGGCAACAGACTGACTTACTTTATAATAGAATAATATAAACTCACCGGTTTGCTAGGATACACTTTGGATATGTGTTTTTTCAACTTTTCTACTGTCCAATTCAAAAAACAATTGATGGTCTGGTCATCATACTTCTGGTTGGGTGCCTTAATGACAAGAGTAACGGGGCTGTCAAGTGTGCCCTGGTCCATCGTTCATAATAAAGCAGCTCTTGAACTATGAAACAGGGAAGTCACACTGCACCGGTTGTCCTGTTCAAGGGCAGGGATATTTTCCTTCCTCAGACTTGATTCATGGTTGATAAACTATGAAAGTATCCTTCATGTTGCTCTCCAGGCAGTCTCAGCACCCAAACATCAGCGAGAGGAATATGGCAGCCGCAGGTGGATGCACTCTGCCAGCCTTTAAAGAAAACAGAGGGAGAAGAAATATGTTATGACATATGTTGAAATACGTAAATGAAAACGTGATTCTTTCTTCTGTGTAAAATACCAGTTTTGCATACAAACAGGCCTGATAAACCACACCGCAATGCTAGTTAAAAATGAGGCGATAAGCTCATTACATTCTTAACACCTAGCACAAAGCATGGCAGCTTTGTAATAGGTCAAATATTCATTTTATGTGTGAGACGTGCTCAAAAGTCACATAAAATTATTAATTGGGCGAAATGATTCTGGCAGTTGGACCAAATCTACATATAATGATATACAGCTCAAACTATTTACCAGTTGACATTTACATATATGACAGCGGCAGAAGCTTTTCAACATAAGTAAATTATCAGATAACACAAAACAATACAATAAAAATAATTAATACGATATATTCAGTCACCAAGCACCTACAGACTAGCACTAGGTAACTACTCAAAACAATACATCACATATATTGGCCTCAGATTACCTGCTGGTCTGCTTGATCAGAAAATGCATATGAATTGCTAAAGTTTTCTCTTTAAAATGAGTGTTTAACGATAAATTAACAGTACGTTACATGCACAGAAAACAAACATCATACGATAATGACAAGCGAGCTAGCCAGTGAGCTACAGGCTCAACGTTAATCCCACAGACAGCAAGAACGCTCGATATGAGTTTACATCAAAATAAAGATAGTATTTTGAAGGCATTTGAAGGGAAAGCAAAAATTATACGCACCCGGGTAAAAATACCTTCCCCAAAGATTGTTTTCGTGTAAAATGGAGTCGGGCGTAACTCCGGAAGTGTCGTCAGCACAGCAGAACAGAGCAGACAGTTCCGTACATTTGGAGATGTTTCCACATACATAAAAGGAGCACGAATGCACTGATCTGAAATCAGCTTTCCGATTTCTTTCTCTTATCGAATACAGCTATGGGGTATTGCAGGCTGTTCCTAGTTCAGCATGAAGGCGAGTGTGTATCTTCTCAAACACCGGTTCGGGAAAAGACAAAACTCTGTAAACGGCGGGAAAATAGGGTCTTTACGGCTAATAAAATGTTTTACTTATTTATTTAACATTAAATATGCAGCTAAACTGTAGATAAAATATGTAGCTAAACTGTAGATAAAATATGTAGATAACTAGATAAATTTGTGTAGATAAAAACAAATATTTTCCCATAACTTTATATGCACCTTGTTTAAAAGAGTTCATCAATCAGTCAAAATGAGTAATTCAAACAACCTCAAATTAGGAAAATTTTTGATAAGCATTTTTGATTAAAAAAAGTTTAAAGAAACATAAAGAGGTTTCTAATGAAATCTTTATAATTTAACCTAATTCTAAAGGTTTCTATGGAAGATGAGGGTGTATGCTTTAACATTAAAAATTAAATGTTGTTTTAAAAACAATATGTATACATTAAACAACAACTTCACATTACATACATAAAGCCAAATTCCTAAAGGTTAATGATGCCTTTATAATTTTATGTAATTATAAAATGTTACTATGAAAGATGAGTGTGTGGGTATGCTTAACATTAAAAATTAATACAGAATGCAAAAAAAAAAAAAAAAATAGAGATATGTTTTAATCTCACAATTAAGTGCTCACATTACATACAGAATAAAGCTAGTTCTGAAATAATCATCATTTTGTGGTACAACCCCAAGAATCGTTTATAGTCCAGTGTATTTTGTTATTATAAAAGTCAAGCCATATATTTTTTCCTATATTTCAGATCGATTGAGATTGCTTCAATTTGTTTAAAACCTCCTGAGTAAGTCTTTTGCTATACTTATTAATCTTGTGATGACCTGGCATCCATCCAAGGAGAAAGCGATGAAAGTCGGTCCAAGCGAAAGCGAACATGCTTCGCCATTCTTTCTCCAGCTCTGGAAAACTGGCCTTCTCGTCCAAGGATTTCCGTAGCTCTGAAAAATAGTGATCGAGAAGGCCGGGCACTCTCTTTTCACACTCCTTCTCATCCATACAGCTGCCCAAAAAATAAATAACATCCTTCATCCCACACCCTCCACCAACATACTGAAAATCAACAGCTGCAACCTGTAAACCGTCTTTGGAGAAGCAGAAATTAGCTAGTTTTGCATCACCGTGCAGAATTGTCTTAAAGCGGCAGTTGTTGAGGATGCTGTCTATCTCTGCAGCGGCTGCTTTGAGTTTTTGATCTGACATGGCTTCTAGCTCTTCAGGCCTTGTTTCTAAATGCCAATACGTGCCTATAGGCCAAAGTCCTTCTGGGGTGACATTAAGGAAAAGCGCATGAAAGTTGGCAATCCAGCTGAGGCAGGCCTTTATTTCAGCATCATAAACATAGGTTTTTCTCAGCGGGAATCCTGCAACATCAAGGTCCTCTAAAACAATCAACTGCTCATCACCAAATGACTGGGCAGCAAGACATGCAGGAACTCGGCAGCGTTCATTGGTAGTGTAGTTTTGGTACCAGTGACTTTCTACTTGATAGGATCGAACCTTGCGCTGGTGAGAAATGTCTGTGTTCCAGCCCCCTGGATGTTTCTGGTTTTGGGGAAACATCACATGTTTGACAACCACAGAGGGACGGTCACATCCCTCCAAGTGGACTCGTAGTATTTCACCATAACCGCTCCACAATGTCTGAATCTTTGCACCAATCTGCAGAGACTTTGCTCCACATGCTTTCAAAACGAGGTCTTCGTGTTCCTGCTTCATTCTGGAGATTGAAATGAGCAGAACAGTTGGTTTGTGTCATAATATTTAATGCATCACCTAGCGCCAAGTTACACGTAAGAAGTAAGGCAAGGCAAGGCAAGTTTATTTATATAGCACATTTCATACACAATGGATTGATTCCTTATATGTGTATCAGAGAGCTGTCAAGGCCGCCAAGTCCAAGTATCTATCTGAGTTTATTAGTGACAACTTTCACAGACCTAAGGCACTCTTCTCTGCTACTGACTCTGTGCTCAGTCCCCCTGTCATCATTTTTCCTGATTCTTCCATATCACTGTGTGAACAATTTTGTACATTTTTTAACGAGAAATCCTTTCAATTAAGATCTAACTTGCCCTTGGGGAACTCGGTCCAACCTGTGAGATCAAGTGGTCAAGTGCTATGGAATAACTTTCAGCCTGTTTCCTTTGAATTCTGTAAAGGCATTGTTGAACGTCTAAGACCAACTTCGTCTTCTCAAGATATTATTCCATCTAGATTTTTAAAACAGATTTTCAGTATCATTGGACACGATCTTTTATCAATCTTTAATACTAGTCTAATTACTGGGGTTGTTCCTGACTGCTTAAAAACAGCTACAGTAACTCCATTATTAAAGAGGCCTAATCTTGATTCTTCAAATTTTAATAATTTCAGGCCTATATCAAATTTGCCATTTCTTTCAAAGATCCTTGAGAAAATTGTGTTGACCCAGCTACAGTCCCATTTGATGTCAAATAATATTCTTGAAAAATTCCAATCGGGTTTTAAGTCTCAACACAGCACGGAAACTGCACTTTTAAAAGTTGTAAATGATATTTTAATAGAAACAGATAAAGGGAATGCTGTAGCTTTGGTGCTTCTTGACTTAAGCTCTGCATTTGATATGGTTGACCACACTATCTTGATTTCCAGGTTGGAGAGTTGTGTTGGGTTACAAGGAAAGGTATTGAAATGGTTTCAATCTTTTTTAACAAACAGAAGCTTTAGTGTCTCCATTGGCCAACATAGTTCGTCCTCTCACCCACTTGCCTGTGGGGTGCCTCAGGGCTCAATTCTTGCCCCAGTTTTATTTTCTATATTCATGCTACCAATGGGTGCTATCTTTGAGAAATATGGAGTGTCCTTCCACTTATATGCGGATGATACTCAGCTGTATTTTCCCTTGAAACATAAAAGTAAAGAATTTTTAGGACCTCTGTTGGAACGTTTAAACGCACTGCAAAATATGGCTAAAGCAGAATCTTTTAGTGTTAAACGAACAAAACTGAAATCATTCTGTTTGGTTTAAAGTCATATGAAGACTGTGCCCTTCACTTTGGTCATCTCTCTCCCACCTTTACACCCTGTGCTAAAATCTTGGTGTTCTTTTTGGATCATGCAACCTGGTTTTGAGAAACAAATTACCGCAGTGGTCAAATCAAGTTTCTTCCACTTAAGGCGTTTATCAAAAATTAAATCTTACTCTCTGTAAAACAGTTTGAACAGACTATTCACCTGTTTGTTTATCTCGTTTAGACTACTGTAATTCATTATACTATGGTATAAGTCAGTCTTCTACAATGCGTTTGCAGATGGTCCAAAATGCTGCTGCAAGATTAATGACAGGCAGACGAAGGTTCGATCACATCTCGCCCATTCTTATTTCACTAAACTGGTTACCAGTCAAATTTAGAATTATCTTTAAAATTTTAATTTTTGTTTTTAAATCTCTGCATAATCTCGCCCCGTCCTATCTTTCTGAGGCAATCTCTACCTATAAACCTAGTAGATCCCTAAGATCCAGTAACCTTGGTCTCCTCTCTGTTCCTAGATCGAGGCTTCGCTGCAGAGGTGATCGAGCCTTTGCTGTTGCTGGTCCCAGTCTGTGGAACAATTTACCAGCTTCTATTAGAGCTGCGCCCTCCTTGCCTGTATTTAAGTGCCGGCTTAAAAACCATCTTCTCTCAATAGCTTTTACCTAGCCTTGTCAATTGTATTGTTATATTGTGCTGTGATGTACTTTGGCTTTTTTTTATCTGTTGTATTTTTAGCTGTATTGTACAGCACTTTGGATCAACTGGTAGTTGTATGAAAGTGCTCTATAAATAAAAGAAAGAAAGAAAAGAAAGAAAGAAAGAATGGTAATTCAAAGTGCTTTACATAAAAAGGAAGTAAAATAGTCATTAAAAGAATAATAATCACAGCAATACTTCTAGTACTTATTAGTACTAGAATAAAAGCCCGATATAAACAAATTCACTTTCAATTTTTGGCTGGAATTGACAACTGAGATAATTTAGGAAAAGTCTCAATAAAACGATATCTTGGTCACAGGTTGATCATTGAATGAATAAGCATAAATGAATGCAAATCATTAAATATTTTGTCGTATCTCAAAGAGCAAAGGATGAATCGTAAAATTAGCTGCTGCTGACTTTACAGTACAGCTATGTTTACATTTACCTTGCGCATCTTGAAGGGAAACGTGTTGGTCAAAAGACGGCGAGAATGAGGGTTCATTTTCCGGTATACGGAACAATGCATTCTGGGAAATGTAGTCTTTGGATGAATGAACTGAACCTCAGTATTATTTTGCATATTGTATTCCCGTTATTATTTCTCAGAAAAGATAATTAGATACCACAAGGAAATTGACTTTTTTTCGTAGTGAGTTGTGGATAGTTACTGAAGGGAGAAACGAAATGTCTAACTATAATTTTATTAAGCCTTTTGAGTGGCCGTTTTACGATCTACGATGACCTGGAATGCTGGGAATCCTTTAAAAGCTGAGTATGAAAACATAATCGTTTTGAGAAATTCAGAGTTTTAATGAAGCTAAATAACATAATAATATAATGGCTTTTAGAGTCAATATGATTAGCTCTGGAATAACAGAATTCTGGCCGCTGCCCTTTGTCATATCTTAACAAACAAACACTCTTTATATATATTTTTTTTCTGTTTAGAAAAAGAGCAGAAGATGGAGAGTGGTAAATTCGAATGAGATTAGCAGATTAAAACATTGAATACAGAGAAAATATCCATAGCATAAAGAGTTTCAGCTCATCAGTGGAGCATCACAGTTTATCAGGTGAGCACAAATGATAATATATTCCAGTGGGCTGGCTGCCATCATTTTCTTGAGCTTCATCAATCATCTCTTGGTCTTGGTTGTTGTACATCGTCTAAAGATCCACCCTCCACTAGGGGCCAGTCTGGGCCTTATACTACACCATGAGCAACATGGCATTACTGGGTTGCCTTCTCCATCTTTATTACACTCCTATGTTTGTATTGTGAAATAGAATTTCATACATTAAAATTTTATGAGAACTTTACAATTTTTTTTTTTTTTAAATTGATTATATTGAATTATAGTGTTATATTTTTGTGTTATACCTACTTTATTAAGAACACACACACACACACACACACATACACACACACACACTCAGAGATTTATAGAGATACAATTTTAATTCATAAAATAGTTTTATTATAATGAAGTGTTCATGTCTTATTTTACATATTTTACATTTTGCAACATGCCCCCACCTTAACAAAAACAACAACCACAAAAAACAACAAAAAAAAAACAAAACAAAAACAAACAAAAAAAATCATTAATTTCTCTACATTTCTTACAGCTGTCTTACATTACAAAAAGTGTGGCCCATACTAGCCATTGGCAAGGTTTCTTTGAATAAAAATAACCCAGATCTGTTTTTTATATGTATTTTTACTTTGGTATCTCATATGTTGAATATCAATTGCAAGAGCAAAGATTGCGATAACAGTTAATAAGAACAAAAGGGTTAAGATAACAATTTATGCGCTGCTTATTAGTATTCTGATGTCTGTTTGGTATTCAGTATTGAAACTTTGATTACAGGTAATTAAAACTTTTAAATAATAATTATTACATTAAAAAAATAATTATAAAAGTGCTTCTCAATTCAGTGGTGATCATGCATTGGTGAGTGAGGTAAAGCTAAATGCTAAATCAAAAATCTGTTCCAGTAAAGAAACAAACTCATTTACATCTTCTATGGCCTGAGGGTGAGCAAATTTTCATCAATTTTTTTTTATTTTTGGATGAATAATTCTTTTAGGACAGTATACGCCCTGCTTAATCGTATTGCAAACACTGATAGAGTAAA
>JAFVLL020034641.1:0-18804 GCA_021397915.2 Tor tambroides
TACACAAAGCAGAGCTCCGCTCACAAATGCTGCTTTATCAGACATTACATGCAAGATGAAATGAAAATGACATCCAAAATTTTCTGAAGATGGTCGGTTTCCATCAGAAATACAGTGATATAAAAACACCCGCACCGGGTTTTGATTTTGAAACGTGCAGTGCTCAACCAAGCGTTCTTCCCACCCCCCAACCATTCGAATTTACGTAGGCGGAATTAATGTCACAAATACAGGAAAACAACTTTGTAGTTCAAATGAGCCGTTCATTGTAGTTCTTGAAAAGGGATTTTTAAAAAACAAAATATCTCCCTTTGGAGTGGACTTTGAGATTTGTAGTTTTGTAGATCTTTTTATGCCCAAACATACACCCTACACACTGACTAAAATTCAAAAAGTGAAAAAGCATAATAGGACCCCTTTAAATGGACACTGAGTGTGTCACTCTGATGAAGGCTTGTTAGCCGCAATGCGTCGGTACACTTGTGTGTTGTTTTTAATGTAAAGCCATATGAATAAAGGCTTTTTTCACTACAATCTCGAGTGCCTTGGAGTGATTCTTTTTTTGAAACACATATACTGATCTGTGTTTCCCACAAGGTTATTTGAGACGACGCCCCTGGGGAACATCCTAAACCGATTCTCAGCGGACACCAACACAATCGATCAGGTACTGGAGGATAAACAGACTTTGCATTTCACAGGACACTTTATGCATTACGTGATTGGTTTGGTCAGTGTTTGAATGGGATGGACGGATGTGTGTGTGTGTGTGTGTGTGTGTGTGTGTGTGTGTGATTGCAGCACATCCCGGTGACTCTGGAGTGTCTGAGCCGCTCGACTCTGCTGTGTATGTCTGCGCTGGGCGTCATCTCTTACGTCACGCCGCTCTTCCTCATCGCTCTGCTGCCGCTGGCCGTCGCCTGCTACTTCATTCAGAAGTACTTCAGGGTGGCGTCCAGGTTAGTCGCAGAGTATTAAAGTAAAATAAATAAATAAATAAATAAATAAAAACCGTGTCTGTGAAGTTTCACCACTGATGTCTGGCACAATTCTAGCAGGTTACCTGAACTATCATTTTCTTTAGGTTGAAATATTTTGTATTATATTTCTTATTTCCCCAACATGTTAAAAATGTTTTTAATTCAATGTTTTCAATTATTAAAAATAATTTCAATTCAATTATTATATTAAATATTTAATATTCATTTATTATATATTTTTTAATGTTTTATATGTTATGTTTTATATTATTTCTCAATGGTTTTTTTGTATTATATATGTAGTATTGTATATTATATATTGTATTATTATTATTATTATTATATTATACATTTAGTTTAAGTACATATTTAATTTGTATGATTTATTTTTTTTAAATATGTTTTATATTAAATGTTATATTTCCTAATATTTCTCAAAATTTCTTAATATTTAATATTTTGATTTTTGTTACATTTTTATTATTTATTGATTTTTTTTTATTTTACATTTTAGTTTTATATTTCTTCTTATTATTGTATTCATTGTATTTAGATTTATTATATTTCCTACATTTTACAAATGTTAAAAATGTTTAATGATACAACATTAATTTAATTTATTTTTAATGTTGTTAATGTAATTATTTTTCAAAATTTCTAAATGTTTAAATTATACATTTTTATAGTTAATGTTTATAATTTCATTGAAGTTTTTTTTTTTAATAAAAAGTTGTTTATTATATTATATTTCTTATTATTTACCAAAATGTTTTAATGATACAAAATAGTAATATTAAATGTTCTAGTAATTGGTTATTTTAGTGGTGCATTTCTTCTTTTATCATTATTTATCTTGCATTATGAATGATCTGTTTTCTCTCTGTCTGTGTGTAGAGATCTGCAGCAGCTGGAGGACAGCACTGAGATGCCACTCCTGTCCCATTACTCACAGACCATAGAGGGCCTCACCACCATCAGAGCGTTCAGGTAACACACACACACACACACACACACACACACACACACACACACACACACACACTCACACTCACTCACTCACACTCACTCTCTAATGTTGAGTCAGTTATTGATCTGACACACCACAGCGACTGACTGGACTGTGTTTTGTCTCAGACATGAGCAGAGGTTTAAGAAGAAACTGCTGGAACACACAGATGCAAATAACATCTCATCTCTCTTCCTGATGGCAGCCAATCGCTGGCTGGAGGTTCGCATGGTAATGAAAACCATTTCATTACTACTCTAGCACAGATTTAAATTACATATACAGTCAAACCAAAATTTACTCAGACACCAGATATAATTTTTGAAATGTTTTACTAGTGGTGCAGGCCACTATAGTTCATTTATGTAAGTGAGGATAGCAAAATGAAGTAAACTGTGACAGATTATACCCCCAAAAAATATTCATACAGTGGACTATCAGTAAAACTGATAAAAATTTGGGACCAAAAATTATTCAGACACTTTGACCTGACTGTGTTTTGCTGAAGTGTTTTTCTTTAATTGCTAATGCAATCTTTTTACACCACAAACTGAACAAAATGAAGGATTGCTTGGTAATTGGTTGGCCTAAATTGGTCGTATGTAATTGTGTACTTAAATTTAACAGCTCAGTTGTCACAGAAAAACAACCAGATTTTACCAGATTAGACTTTGTACCTACAAGAAGAATTTCAGTTTTATCACTATTAAGTTTAAGGAAATTAGATGAAAACCAATTTTGTATTTCAGCTAAACAACTTAAAAGAGAATAAGGAAATACCAAATTAGGCATAGAAGACATATGGAGTTGGGTGTCGTCGGCATAGCAATGGAAATAAATTCCAAACTTCCTAAAAATTTGATCAAGTGGCAGTAAATAAATGATGAATAGAAGAGGCCCCAAGACTGAGCCTTGGGGAACACCATCATACCATAACATGCGATAGCTCAGATCTGAAGTTTTTAGGTTGTACAAACTGAGTGCAATCAGAAAGATATGATCTAAACCAAGACAGACAGGTGTCCATAAATCCCAGGGAGACATTAATGAATGCATATTATTTTTGTATTGGCTGTGTGCAGGAGTACATTGGGGCATTTGTGGTGCTGATCGCGGCGGTGGCGTCTATAAGCAATGCTTTATACAGTCAGCTCTCAGCAGGACTGGTGGGTCTGGGACTCACTTATGCTCTCATGGTAAACTGCAGAAACAAACCTGCTGCTCATCAGTCTTCACTAGTGAGTGTTCAGCTCTAACCGCCTCTGCTCTGCCTCTGTGAAGGTGTCCAACTATCTGAACTGGATCGTGCGTAATCTGGCAGACATGGAGGTGCAGCTGGGCTGCGTGAAGAGAGTCAGCGGTCTGATCCACACGCCGCCGGAGAACTACGACGGACTCATGAGTGAGACACTGACACAACGTTGGGAAATAAGAGGGAACAGTCCTAAAAACAAGAATAAGAGGGGGAAATTAAAAGGAATAATAACAATAAATATATATATATTTTTAAAAATTATAATAATAAAATATGAACATATCGATCAAATATTTATTTCAAACCATAAGATTTTTTTTGTAAAAAAAAAAAAAAAAATGCAAAGCATTTTTGCTGATATATATGCCAGTTCATATTCATTCAGAGAAATAAAAAACATAATAACAGGATTTTTTTGGGAACATAAATATATATATATATATATATATGAATTGAAATAATATTTGAAAATCATATGTATATTCTTATATATATATATATATATATATATTTATAAAACGGTTAGTTCCATTCCTCGATTCTGATTGGTCAGCAGCTGTGTTTTATTCACGATACAGCACGGCTATGACCGCTTCACCCAACCGTTCTGTGTATCACTGAGCAACACCCTTAGCAACCACAATTAGAAACATAAACAATCAATAGCATTAAAACTGTTTAATGTATTATGTAGTAGCTTGCTATTTATTTAATGAAGTATGAGTGACCCCTGCTGGCGTTATGTTGCAACTTTCATCTTTAATTTTGAGACCCCGCCCTTCCCCTGTCTAAATAAACGCTTCTCACGCGGAGATGTGTTGACGTGTCTGCGGCGCGCGTCTGTGTGAAAGACTACAGTTTCCGACGTGAGGAGGGAATATTACTGAATTTATTAGTTTTCTGTTTCAGGTATGATTCTGTATGACCATCAGTTTACACTGTAATGACTCTTGCAAACTCGCGCTGTGCCGCGAATCGGTCTGTTTTAAACTAAAAGACGGAAAACAGACGTTTTCTCATGCTGAGAGATAAGCAGATGTATGTGTGAGGAAATATCATATATGGTGTTTAAAAAATAAATGAAAGCGGATAAGAGCTCCTATTCTCTGTTTTTATTTAAGCTCCATTAGATGAGTGGCATGCTCGGAACATTCTCTTGCCGTTTACTGTTGCTGTCAGGAACTATTTTTTTAGCGGAAGGACAGCATTTAACTTAACTGCATCAAAAAAGTAACTTGCTTCAATGAAGGTTTTAATATTTTTTTTGTGTGGTAACCGTTTTATAAAGTAATAAATGTCAGGCCGAGAGGTAAAGTCAGTATCGTGAATAATCTCACGGCTGAAGGGGTTGCAGGCACTTCCGCTTCGCGTCGTGCCTAACAACGCCCTTCAGCCGTGATTTATTCACGATACAGCACGGCCTCTCGTACCTTATTGCTTATATATATATATATATATATATATATGAATTGAAATAATATTTGAAAATCATATGTATATTCTTATATATATATATATATATATATATATATATATATATATATATAAATGAATTAATAATACTGTTAAAATATTTGTATACATTAATATACATAAAATAATTTAATCTATTGGATTATTATTATGTTGTTGTCATTGTTATTTATATTTTAGCTTCATATTAAATTAAATAAATTCACATTAAATAAAAAATGAACATGTGAATTAAATATTAATTTCAAATTAATTTTGTAATCAGTTGTATTCTTAAATTCAATTTTTTAAATAATAACAATTTCTATATTTTAAAGATTATCTGAAGCAATATAAATGAGTGATCTATATTCCGGATATACACATTAGTAGTTAATATTTATTCAGAAATAATAATAGATAAATACTAATAACATTTTATGAAAATAATAATAAAAATAATAAAACTGAATATTAATTTCAAATCATAATCAAATTAAAATATTGATAATAATAATAATAATAATAATAATAATAATAACAACATTTTAGGGGAAAAAACATGTTAGGAAATAATAATAATAATAATAATAATAATAAATCAAATCAATTTCAAATCATAATCAAATTAAAATATTGGTATTTTTAAACATAAATATTATATGCATATAAATCAAATATTATTTTTTTTTAATTTATAGCATTTTAACTATTTGAATGCACATTATATATTTTGCTTCACAGAACATTAATGCAATATTTTGTTCATTATTTTTGAAAGTTCTTTAGAAAGTGTTCATCAGCAGATGTGATGTGATTGCAGCTCCAGCTCAGGTTCCTGCCGGATGGCCAAAGTACGGTGAGATCCAGATCAAGAACCTGAGCGTTCGCTACGACAGCAGCCTGAAGCCCGTCTTGAGACACGTCAACGCTCACATCAGACCGGGACAGAAGGTCAGTCTGCCGCTCTACACAAACACATTCACAGCTTTCGCTGGAAGAGCAAATTACACCTGAACACTGAGTGTTTTATGGCTAGGTGGGAATCTGTGGACGGACGGGAAGCGGGAAATCCTCCTTTTCTCTGGCTCTCTTCAGAATGCTGGACACGTTCGAAGGTAACAGGAGCTTCGTAATGATCAAGCTCATCATGTTCTGACCTCTTCTGGGTCTTTGTGATTCCATGGATGTGTTTTGTTCTCACACAGGGCAAATACTCATTGATGGGATTGATATCGCCAAGCTTCCTCTGCAGACTCTACGATCAAAGTTTTCCATCATCCTGCAGGATCCCATTTTATTCAGTGGAACAATTCGGTGAGGCTTTACACGTTTCTCCAGCCTTTTATACTGTATTTTCAATCAGGTTCCCTGTATAAAGACGCACAAATCATCCAGTGCAGTCTGTTCTAGTCTTTCAGCATGCACTTGTGTTTCTCAGGTTTAATCTGGATCCGGAGAGAAAGGCCACTGATCAGATGCTTTGGGAGGCTCTTGAGATTGCTCAGCTCATGCCAGTTGTTAAAGCTTTACCTGGAGGACTAGGTAAGATCAATGAGGAGTGGATGAGCAGAACAGTAAACACTACCAGTCAAACATTTGGAATAATTAAAAAAAATAATAATAATCAAAAAATGTCTCTTCTGTTCACACAGGCTGCATTTATTTGTTAAAAAATACAGAAGTAAAAAAATAAAATAAAAACAGTAAAATTGTGAAATATGTGAACCTGGACCAAAAATACCAGTCATAAGTAGCTGTAGCTTTGTTTTATGTCAAAAATTATTAGGATATTAAGTAAAGATCATGTTCCATGAAGATATTTTGTAAATTTCCTACAGTAAAAATGTCAAAACTTCATTTTTGATTAGTAATATGCATTGCTAAGATCTTCATTTGGACAAATTTAAAGGTGATTTTCTCAATATTTTTTTGCACCCTCAGATTCCAGATTTTCAGATAGTTGTATCTCGGCCAAATATCATCCTATGTTTTTTTTTTTGTTTGTTTGTTGTTGTTTTTTTAAAAAAAAAAACATTAAAAATCGTAATTATTCCAATCCCTAGACTGGTCATGTAAATATCCAATAAATCCATTAATTTGATTTAATAAGCGATTCACACAAATTCTCCGCTCCACAGATGCGATTGTGACGGAGGGAGGAGAGAACTTCAGTCAGGGCCAGCGGCAGCTCTTCTGTCTCGCTCGAGCCTTCGTGAGGAAGAGCAGCATCCTCATCATGGATGAAGCTACAGCGTCTATCGACATGGCCACAGTGAGAACAAGACCGAGGTTATACAGCGGCTTGTTTCTCTGGTGCATGTAAAGTTTGGTTAATCACTGTCTTTGTTCCTGTAGGAGAGTATTCTGCAGAAAGTAGTCATGACGGCGTTTGCAGACCGAACAGTGGTAACGATAGCTGTGAGTCCCTGCAGCTCTTTAAACTATACAAAACTACACAACTCTGGCCATCGAGGTCCTCTGTCCTGCAGAGTTCAGCTCCAGCCTGGATCAAACTCACCTGCGAGTAACTTCCTAAATGGTCCTCAAGACCCTGAAGAGCTGGTTCAGGTGTGTTTGAGATGAGCTCTGTAGGACAGCGGACCTCGAGGGCCAGAGATGAGAACCCCTGCTATACAGCATAAACTATCCTAAAGACTGTCGTCTACTCATGCCAGTCCACAAAAACCTTAGCAACATTCACGTTAATATGCTGGATTATATGGAAGCTTATTTCTGCCACTGTATTATTTCTCTCGTAATTCTGACTTTCCTCAATGAGTTTATATCAAATTCTGAGTTTATATCTCATAATTCTGACTTTCCTCAATGCTAAATTTATATCCTATAATTCTAAATTTATATCTCACAATTCTTTTTCCTCAGAATTCTGATTTTTTCCTCAAGCTTCAGTTTGTATCCCATAATTCTGACATTTTTCCTTGAAATTCAGTTTATATCTCGTAACTGGCTTTTCTCACAATTCTGAGAGGAAAAGTCTAAAGGTTAGTGCCCCCCCCCCCCAATTCTGACTTTATTCACAACTCTGAGATTATTTCTCACAATTCGGCCTTGTTTCCCAGAATTGTGAGCTAAAAAGCCACAATTACCTTTATTTATCTGTGGCAGAATCCAGCTTCCATAGGGTTAAAGGGAGAGGCTCACTGTGATCTGACGGCTGATGTGTTTTGTGTCGGACAGCATCGCGTTCACACCATCCTGGGCTCAGACGTGGTGATCGTGATGAAACACGGCGGGATCTTAGAATACGATGAACCGGACGTCCTGCTGGAGCAGAAGGACAGCGTTTTCTCCGCGTTTGTGCGAGCGGACAAATAAAGATGGATGGATAGAGGTGGAGTCAAGCAGAATTCAGATGTGTATGACTGTATATGGTTTGTGTAATATTTGTACAATTCATATCCTGTAAACTAATAAAATGATGAATTCCACTGTTGGAGATCTTAAGTGAGGCTCTTGTAAAAACATCAGGGTGTGTGCTGTAAGTGAATTTTTTTCTCCTTTTTAAAAAAAAAAAACGTTCACTCAGTTGTTTACATACCGATACCACAGTGGTGTTTGACCCTGTACTGCCATCTATCATCTTCAGCATGATTGACTCGAGTTTCATGCAAATTGCACTGATACTAGTGCGTTTTAGAAAGTCGTTTACACAATAATTAATTATCTTTAATAATAATTCCCTTACCTGTCCAACAAAGAAACAACATGGGCATCACTACTCAGGATTTTCTCCATCAAATCCTTCCACCCATTTGCCATAGCAATCTTTATGCTTGTGTATTTTGTGTTTCCCATAGAGATTTAAAAAAAAAAAAAAGTCTTTGTTTTAGAGTTATAAATCATGAACCGAACCAACCAGCTACGAGGAGAATCACAACACTACAAACCTTGTAGTTCGTTCCCTCATTAAAGCCTGCTTGTCATTTTGTCTGATATTCTCTTGCTTTAAATCAATCCCATGAAGCATTATATATTCAAAAAAAAAAAAGAGAGATATAAAACCATGATTCAAAGATGTCGATTAGATGTGTATAGAAAATATGTCACATAGAATCCAAAATATGAACATTATGCACTCAAACAAATAGTTTGAGCTCACAGGGAGAATGAATTGCTCACTCGCAGAGCTTCATGGGAGTGGGCGGAGCTCCTTTGGCATGATTTGCCCGTTTCTGTTCTCTGATTGGTGGAGATTTCTTTGCAGAATCATGGGTAATGTAGTTTTCCCACCAGAAATTCTGCTGTTAAAAATATTATTACAATTATTTAATAATAAGGCTTTAATAAAAGCACACCTTGTAGCTCACAGTAGCTGTGTCTTTAAAAATGTATAAATAACTTATACTATGGAGAAAATTAATGGGATTTTTACTTCCGTAACCTGATTGGCTGACGTGTATTGTGGGCGGGGTCATCATGATAAACCACTTACAGCACCTTTAAATAATCAAAACACATGAAACTGCATTATTTGTGACTTGATAGCACAGATGAAAAAGGAAAAAAAAAATAAAGACACCACACGCAACTGTTTGTGACTTTTAAATATTTTATTAGGTTATAATTTGCAGAGCTTAAAATATTAAATCGCTTTTAACTTAAAGTATTATTAAAATACACAAAACAAAAGCCAGAACTGAGGAGCCCTGAAAAACGTCAACTAAATCCGAAACGAAAAGGAAAAAGAAAACGGAGAAATAAATTAAAAGCAAAAAGTCTGATCTTCTGGTCGCAAAACACAAACTCTCTGAACAGTGATGAAGGGAGAACTAAAACATCTCTTTTTCTCGCTCTCTCAGTCGCTCTAAGGTAATAATCTTTGCAATCGATACGTAGAGACTAAGCGTACATTCTCTTCCATTCACAAATCGTCTTTTCAGAATGAGGCTAGACATGATTACAAGCCGTTTCCAGAGCCTGGAGAGCAGGCGTTCGGTTCAACAGCAGACAACGCGAATGTCCTTGTCATTCTCGAGGGAGAACGCGTGAAACCCAGGCCCTGGAGCCAAAATGGCCGCCCGAATCAACTCGGCTCTCCTCTACAGTGGTTAACATGCTAATATGCAACACGAGTCTGTCCCATATAAGTAGAGGGCCGGCGTTTTGGAGGATGGGATTGCTATATGATGAGTAAAGTGACACCGAGAGGCTTATGGGTGAGCAGGTAGCATTGACAGCTCTCTCAGTTCCTGAGTGCAAAAGCCTTGAACACACACACACACACACACACACCCCTTTTACCCTATAAAAATGAAAAAGAAACCTTTATACCGTACACAAGGACCAGGCCGACACCCTTATGAAACCAAGAGAGGGGAAACTGCTACATCAAACGGAGGCAAAGACGAGGGAAGACGCCAAAGAAAGCGGAAAACGGGAAGGAAAACGAAGCATGGTCAGGTTGTTCTTGGTTAAAGGGTTAGCCGGCCGCGTCTGAGGTCATTCGGCGAGAGGCCTGGCTGAGCGCTCCTTACACTGGGTCCTAAAGAGAGCAGTAATGTTCTGGGAGGGTGAAGAAGGTCTGAGAGTCCCAGCAGGCCTTCTGAACCCCGGCTTGGCAGGTCAGAGATGGAGCGGCGCCGGACTCATCTCTCCGTCACGTGGTTCTGTGGCTGAGGAGGCAGTGGAGTGCACAGGGCCTCCGTCAGATCGTCCATCATGGACGTCTCCTTGGGGTCCATCAGGTTGAATTCCCTTATAAAAACCATGAAATGCGTGTAGAGTGTGTTTAGGTGTCCGTGCAGGTCCATGGCCACCGTCTCCTTGTAGTGGGACCAGTAGATGTGGGCCAGAACGTGGAAGAGATACCTGCAGATTTTCTTCACCAGCGAGTCGAAGGTGTTGGGGAACTCTTTACCTGCAGACGAGGAGACAAACCACATCAGTGCCCACACATTTAGACCACTGCATTTGATAAATACATGACATGTGCACTACTGTTCAAAAGTCTGGAGTATGTTTTTGAAGGAAGTCTCGGTAACACTTTATTTTAAGTGTCCTTGTTACACATTTTACATGTACTTACTATTATAATAACAAAAAATTATGCACAATTACATGCAAGTAACGCTAAGCCTAACCCTAATCCTAACCATATAGTAAGTACATGTAGTTAATTAATATTACTCAGTACTTACACTGTAACAAGGACACCTTAAAATAAAGTTTAACCAAAGTCTCTTCAGCTCACCAAGGCTGCATATGTTTGATCAAAAATACCTTAAATTGTGACATATTTTTACAATTTCAAACAGCTGTTTTCTATGTGAATATGTGTTAAACTGTAATTTATTTCTGTGATGCGCAGCTGTATTTTCAGCATCATTACTCCAGTCTTCAGTGTCACATGATCTTCAGAAATCATTCTAATATGCTGATTTACTGCTCAAGAAACATTTCTGATTATTATCAATGTTGAAAACAGTTGTGCTGCACAATATTTTTGTGGAAACGGTCAAACATTTAATTTTCAAGGATTCACAGATGGATAGAAAGTTCAAAAGAACAGCATTTATTTGAAATACAAATCTTTTGTAATATTATAAATGTCTGTCACTTTTGATCAAATTAATGCATCCTTGCTAACCCCAGTAAATATTAATTATTTGTATAATTTCACTATCACTATAGAAGTTATAAGAATAATTATATTCTGAGATTATATACTAAGAAAAACAAGAATATTCCAAGACCACAGGAACCCTACATATGTTCCCGAAGGTCAATTTAATTCATATTTATTTGCATTGCACTTTTCATTATACACTGCAAACAAATGCTTTTCTTACTTAGATTTTGTGTCTTGTTAAAAATTCTTAAATCAAGAAGGATTTTCTAAAGTAAAAAAATATTGTCTTGTTCTCAGCAAAACTCAATTTTGACTTGTTTTTTCTGAAAACAAGACAATATTTTTTTTACTTGTTTGGAAAATCCTTCTTGATTTAACAATTTTTTAGATATTTTGACTGGACACAAGACAAAAAAAAAAAAATCTAAGTAAAAGCATTTTTTGCCGTGTACATATTTCAAAGCAGCTTTACAGAAAATGCATGTTTCTATGTTATAATTAAGATTCATAAAATATAAAACTGGTTCCATTTTTCATAACAATGAAACATACTTCTACAATATTCTGTTAATGTCATTAAAGATCAACTTTTACGAAACCTCTTAAAATCAAAAGCTGTTAATATTATTTAATGGACCTATAAATCTATATTAATTGAAAACAAATTTCAGAACCTCTAACCGACATAATTTTCCATTGTCGATTATTTGTTTTTTTAATCCTGTTAATACTTTTCCCTTAAAAACATACCACCGTGTGAGACGACCAATGCAAGTTTTTTATTTTCTACTACTTTATTTTTTTTATTATTATTTTTTTTATAAACATGCTTTTTACAATAAACCTGAAAAGTGACATCATAAGATGTTTTCATTTCAAGCAATGTGTTCTTTTTGATTTCAGTCGTTCAAAATATTCAATAAATAACCATAAATAGTTTGTGTTTCCTTCAATTATTTTAAAAATCGCAAAGACACGCACTCTTTCATTAGAAAAAAAAAATCCCACCTTGTCGTTGAACAACAAAAAATAATAATAATTATAAAAAAACATAAATAAATAATAATAATCATTCAATAATCGTAATCGAGGGAAGATGTTCAATTAATAGAGCTTTTGATATTAGGTCATATCGCCAGCCCTAATATTTTGTATTGACTATGTTAACAGAATACTGGAACACATTTATTGTTAGTTAATATTAACTAATTAGTTAAGTAGTTAACTAATGGGACCTTATGGTGAAGTGTTAATGTTTAAAGGTACAGAATGATGCACAGCAGCTAATAATTTATGTCCACATCCATTGTCTTACATCCAGTCTTTATTAGTTTTCTACTAACATTGGTCATTTGCTTTCAAATAAACACAACAGAAGTGAAATATATTATTTAAGACTATATTTACATTTGCTATATATCCATAAATGTTGCAGATAAAGTGGTGCGGTTTGCACATGCATCAGCAGGTGGCGGCAGAGACTCACTCACCGTATTTGGTGGGAAAGATGTCCTCATCGGTCACCAGCTTCTGGACTGAACTCATGACGAAATCCACGTACTGCGGCGCTGTGCATTTCGTCTTCTTCCCTTTTTCATCATACCAGTAGTATGTCCTGAGAGACGGATATTTTATTGAGAAAATGTCAGGATCTAGTTGAGATACACACTTAGAAACACACAGACTTCTGCTAGATCAATCTAAAACAGAAGTACAGCATCATCATCGTTTCTCTTCGCTCACTGCTCTTTCTTCCTACAGCTCTCAGTAAACGGATGTTCATCTCTCCACCAATCAGCTGTCTGACACACTTTCTGCTCAGCGGTTGTTCATTAACCAAACGGGCTGATAGTGAATCTTCCCATAAACATGACCAGGGTATATTTATGATGTGTCAGTTATTCAATAAACGCTTCGGTAAACACTCAGTTATCATCAACGTCTCATTTAAACATCACAGAGTTTGTAATGGTTTTACTGGTTATAATGGGACTTGCATTGGTTTTAATGGAAACTGTAATGGACCCTGTTGGTTTTTGCTGGTAATGGTTCACCTTCTGTTGGTGGTGGCTTGTTAAAACCAATAAATCCTAATGGAATATGTCCCAAAACACACTGCAGAAAACCATTCGTGACCAGTGCTGGCGAAATGAGTCACAATGAGCAAATTTTCAAAAATGAGTTATTTTTATTATATATGTCTTCATAATGATATTTGATTTGTTGGAATTGGACGAAAAATGACATGTTGAAGTTTTCTAAAGGTTCCCAAGCAACAGTGCACTGTTTCCTTCACTTCCTTTCTTAATATTAATTACTATATTAATAATCACAACATAGACATTTTTTATTGTATCTTTGTTATTAAAAATAAGAACAGATGCCCAAAAAACAAGAACAACAGTAGAACAAATATAAGAAAGAATCAAATAGGCATAGTGCATTACTTTTTTTTCATTTTACATCTAAACAAAAGCATTCAAGTAAGAAAAACAAACAATCAAATGTAAAAATCACTTCAGTGTGTTCGTTACAAATACATTAACACTACAAAAGCAGTTTAATCAAAAGCACTCCTCTCAGAAAATGTACAAATGAAGATAATTTTAGATGTTTAATCACTATTTGGAGCACTGGGATCACTAGAAGAGGGCTTAATGAACTCGTTTTTGTGAAAACTTCAAATTCAACCAAAATCGAATTTCAGGTTTTCTGTAGCTCAACATTAGACCAATACAGGTCACATTTTTTAATGGTTTTAATGGTTAAAATTGATAGTTTGTAATGATATTTGTAGTGAAAACCATTTGAATTTCTGTGATGGTTTTAGGGCTGGGCGATATGGCCTAAAAAAAAAAATCCCCGATTTTTTCACAAAAAATCCGATTTACGATTTAAATCGATTTTTTCCCCCCTACTTAAAATCAGTCTGCAGATGACAAAGAAATTGTTCAAAACAAGTTCTAACTTCATTTTGTTTTGATTTTCCCTCTGGGATTTGATCTGGATTCCCCCCTTGGGGTTAAAGTGCAATCAGAAACAACAAGCCAAAAAGACAGTGAAAAATGTAACATATAAAATGACGTAACATAAGACATAAAATTATGTGATGCCCTTTGGCCTAAATCCGTATTCAGAAAGGCACTGAAAACAAATAACGATTGCTAACGGTTGCCTGTTACATTACCAGTGTTTCCCACAGACTTGGACTCTATTTGTGGCGGCATATATGCAAATTCATTCTCTGCCAGCAGGAGGCGCTTTTAGAGATAGCGGTTTCCCCGGTAACGCTGTACACAAATTAGCGCTCTGCTCACAAATACTGCTTTATCAGACATTATATGCAAGATGAAATGAAAATGACATCCAAAATTTTCTGAAGACAGTCGGGTTCCTTCAGAAATGCAGTGATATAAAGACACCCGCACCGTGTTTCGATTTTGAAACGTGCAGTGCTTGTTTATTCAACGAAGTCAAAGCTTTTTGAAAAAAAAAAAATATATATATATATATATATATATATATATATATATATATTTGTGGCGGTCGTTTTGATATTGTGGCAGGCCACCACAAATAAATCAATGTATGGGAAACACTGCATTACAGTACATAAAATTTCACTTACCACATAAACAGAGTAAGGAGAGATGACTGAGGACGATGACAAATGATTTGCAGATCCTGAGCACCACGACAAACATCTAATTCTGTACAATGTGTGGTAATACTGCCGCTCTCTGTAGTATAAACAGAGTACGTGCGATCGCGAATCTCCAAAGTGAAACTAAAAAGCCATCGTGCATTCAAAAGCGGTTTCAATGCCAGGCATAATAGCGGCTCCCTGATGCCTGCAATTTTATACAGTATGATTACCTAATGATAAAACTGCGAAAGAAAGTATTGAAATATATATTTATCTCCCATCTCGTATTTATTCCCTTTAAGGAGTTCCGTAGTACATGTCATTTTTTTTTTTTTTTTTTTTTTTAGAAAAACCGATTTTCATTCAAACAAATCGACATTAACTACACATTCGAGTTAATCGATAAAATCGATTTATCGCCCAGCCCTAGATGGTTTCTATTGTTTTTTTTGTTTTTTTTCCAGCAGGGTGTAAACAAAACATCAGCAATACTCAACCATTCCTCTGGCATAACAGGAAGAACAAATCAAATCAAATCTGATTAAAAATGAGCGATGCACAATATTGGACTTTTGCCGATATCCGATATGCCGTTATTTTTCAACTCATTTTGGCCGATAGCTGATATATTTCCTTTTGTTTGGAAACAACACCAAGTCTCTCCTGTGTGGAAATGATAAGCAAATTATTTTTTTTTCATTTTGGTTAGTTTTTAACAAGAATTTATTTGCTAGAATTAAATAAACAATAATGAAGTTCTTTTATAATAACAGTACATTGAAGATTTGAAAATAACTATAAATAAACATATATATACATATATATATATATATATATATATATATATATAAAAATATAAATCGCTGCATTTCTTTTATTTATTTATTTATTTATTTTATTTATTCTTTCCCAGAAAGATGCAGTGGTAACCTTAACATTTTATTTTAAGATTTAACATTAAATGGTCTAAAGCAAAAGAGATGTACAAATTCTGAAAAACTTTTAGAGCTCATAATTTGTTTAAAAATATAACATATTACACATTAATAAATCTGCATATATAAAATTATTTACGTGTCATGTTTGTGATTTTATTTTATTATTCATTTTTTTTTGTTTGTTTGTTTGTTCAAATAAGCTATAGCTTCTGACCTTTAAATCAAAACATACTCATGATTTTATGGCATCAATAACTATATTTAATCAGAAACAGTCTAAATATTATTTGTGTATTTTGCTTTCATTTTATTAGAAGTAGGCCCCCTTACTGGGCGGGCATCAGGACCCGAGGGACTCTATCTCACACCGAACGCCTCATTCTGTTCATGCATTCTCAGTTTAAATGCAGCGATCCAAAACAGAGAATCTAATCATCATTCAGGCAAACCTTTGCTTCAAGAAAGAGCCACACTGCTGAATGATCTAATCACACTGTTGACGTGATATAATCGCTAGCACACCCTGAGCACACTTGAGTTAATATATTCCTCTTATCGCCAAGACACATTGGTATAATTTTTCATATCAGGCCGATGCCGATATTTACATTTACAAAAGCCATTATCGGACGATTCTGATATTGGGCCGATAATACCGTGCATCCCTGTTAAAAATGAGAAACTTGTTCGATCACATCTCTCCCTGAGGTCTGAGTTCGAGCTGGACGGCGGGTCGGGGAGAGTCTAGTTTCCGCTCGGCGCGTCTCAGAGTCTGTAGGCTTAATAATGGATAAGAGGGTCAGGATGAAGACGACACTCACGTATTGTAGGCGGTCATGGCTAGACACGTGTCCCCCGTGCAGAACTCTGAGATTGTGCTGTACTGCAGGTTAATGAGATTGAAGAACGTCGTGGCTAGAGAATCACACAGATGATGCAAAGATTAATGAATGATAAAACAGCAATCCTTTAGTAATCAATCATATGAGAAAGAATATACATTTCACAATATTTTCCAAGTCATTCTATAAAAACTGATGCCTTTGTGTTCCTCATTAAAATACGCATAAACAATGATCAGGTGACGATAACGTATACTGTGTGTAATAACCATTTTTCTAAACATCAGCAAAAATCTTTACACCTTTTTCATTTGGATGCAAATATGCACATTTAATAAAATGATGCATATAATTATTACACTATTTTAATTATAATTTATGAACATTAGCTATTATTGTGTCTAATATATATATATATATATATATATGTAATTAACTATAATTTATCATGTAAAAGTACTGTGGTAATATATCAACAACTGTTTTCAACATCAGAAATGTTTCTTGAGCAGCAAATCAGCATATTAGAATGATTTCTGAAGATCATGTGACACTGAAGACTGGAGTAATGATGCTGAAAATACAGCTTTGATCACAGAAATAAATTACAGTTTAACAGATATTCACATAGAAAACAGCTGTTTGAAATTGTAATAATATATCACTGTTTTTACTGTATTTTTGATCAAATAAATGCAGCTTTGGTGAAATATGTTACATATATATTCTAAATATATTCTATGTAAATGAAACAATCCACTCAAGTACCATATGAGAGGACTGTGAGCTTTCAGAGGAAAAGCTGTAAACTGAACTGATCCAGAGAAACGGCTTCGATTAACCATAAAAGGCAGTGATTTGGTTTAATAAGTGCTTGTGGAATTTGAAAGTGTATTAAAGTTTCCTAAATTAAGCCATACTTTGTTTTTTTTTTTCACATGTTTTCTTTCAAGATAAAATGGAGGGAAATGCAAACAATGGTGTGATTCGTGGCTCTGGAATGTTATTCTGAGCTGATTTATACGGTTATATAACACAGAGGTGAAATCATGCATTCCCTCTGATGTTTTCAAAACACACCTAGTAACTAGACACAACACAACAGCAGACGGTCCGCCACGGTCGGGGTCAAGGGTCAAGGGTCAAGGGTCGGCCGTTTGCCAGATTAAAAACAACCAAAAATATTTAAGACCCATCAAATCTGAATTTAAGACATTAAGACTTTTTAAGGACACCCTGTTTTCATATCGGGCCGATGCCGATATTTACATTTAAAGCCATTAAAGGCGGATTTCGATATTTCAATATGTGAGAAAATTATACCTAAATTACACCATTTCTAAGATTCCTATGGCCAAAAATAATGAGTAAAGCATACTACTGATTAAATTTCACAGATTAGAAATGCTGTTCTTGGATCACTTTTTGACTTTTAAAAGCATCTAAATATAATTAAACAACATTCGGGACACAATCTTGGCTTCAGACGTGATCTTCTACCAAAGAGCATCAAAAACTGCATTGTGAATTTAATTTGGTCTTAATTCTATTGAAGGATTAATTCTATATGAGGTGCTGTGAGTCACTTACTGTTGCAAGCGAGCCATTCGTTCAGGTCGATCTCCCTCGGCAAAACCACCAGCTCCTTGAGGTCGAAGTCGACGACTCTTACTTTGGTGTATTCTGCATCCAGGTAATGCTTCTTCTCCTCGGGGGTCGGCTTCTTTCCATTGGGCTTTCCTTTGCCCTTCCTGTGCAGATGAAACGAGGGCAAACTGAGGTTACTCAGCCTGATAGAGCTGTGAACAAGGTCTTAAACTCTTTAGAGCGGCAAGAGCAACACAAACTAAATAATAACAATAACAATAAATATAATTCATCTATGTAATTGAATGGAGGAATCATATAAATCAGACCACAACCATGTATATCATATATTACAAATATATGTAATATCAAGGCTGCACGATAGATCGCATGTGATTGTCATGCACATCTCATCAGTAAAGCCGGTTCTGTGATTAGTAGTAAATCTCCTTCACGTGCTTTCAGATGGAGCGGCATTTAATACACAGAGCTGTAGATCACTGACA